>JAXCLR010000073.1:9049308-9068016 GCA_035584095.1 Annona squamosa
ATATATATATATATTCTTATTTAGTTTGGTCTGACATGGAGTTATCATAATTGTAGGTGTCTGGAAGGTCGATTCTTCTTGTTCACTATGAAGCATGCATGGTTTCTTTAAGCAAAGTAAGAAATGGAAGTATGACTGACTAACAGAAAGTATATATATATTTTTTGGTTTCTTTTCGAATTCAGCTGATATATTTTCCGGGTTGGATGCATGTATACTTCATTAGACTTGTCATACTTTTAATTTGACAATATTGTTTTAGTGCGTGGTGTCCACCAATGAAATTTCAGTCGACTCGGTAAACCATTTGGTGGACGCAACAACTAACTTATCGCGGTGGTTGTAGGTCCTTAGACATATTGGTCTAGTTGCTTAAATATCGGTCTAATCACCACTGATATCCGCCTAATCCCCACAGATATAATTGAATTCTTTTGTCTT
Source organism: Annona squamosa (assembly GCA_035584095.1). Classification (NCBI taxonomy): domain Eukaryota; kingdom Viridiplantae; phylum Streptophyta; class Magnoliopsida; order Magnoliales; family Annonaceae; genus Annona; species Annona squamosa. Next base: position 9,049,750 of record JAXCLR010000073.1, read on the forward strand.
TTTGTTTTTTTATCGTTTATAATAACGTTTTTTTTTTAATGAAGGAAAGGAAAAAAGAATGGGCATAATAACGTCTTCTGGCTTAAGTAGTTCCTTAAAAAACGATGTTGGTGGTCCACATGCATGCATGGGCATAACAGGTCATGGCACACCCAATCCACCGGCACAGGACTAGTTAGTAGCTGGAAGTTTTAGAGCTACGTAATATAAAGAGTGGGACGATGTGTGTAGTGATTAGTTACCTAGCTAATTAACAATGCGGTATATTTCAATATTTCTGCAAAATTTTTATAAAATTGTAAGTGTGCTTCTTTCGTTAGAGTTTTGCCGCGATATTCCAATATTAAATTTTGCTGGAAATAATGAAAATGTTCTTACCCTATTAAAATGATGAAAATACCACTGTACACACTTTTCGCAATAATATTAAATTGTAACAAAATAATTCTTGCCAATAATACATACTATTTTTAATTATTTTAAAGAATGTAGATAATTAATGACATTTTTATCATTTCAATAGGTAAGGGATTTTCATCATTTCAAGCAAAATTTTAATGGATTCTAACTCAAATCTCACAGCAGGGATATATTGGCACTTTCATGTAAAAATAAATTTTGTAAAAATATTTGCTAATTTGTCAAACTATAAGGAGCGTAAAGGGACGTACATACAATGCATAACTGTCCTTAATGAAAAAATAAAAAATTCCATACGAAAAAGGTCATGAGTGAAGATGAGCTCAAAAGGTGCCTAAAAAATTACGGAATAAGGAAATAAATTCGAAATTACTAGGTATATGATTGACAGGTACTTATTGTGCGGCCCTCCAGTAGTGCATATGTCATGGCTCGCTATCATGTCAATATCTTGGATAATCTTGACGTCGTCCATTAATTTCTGGGACACTCGAATCCTTTCAGTTGCCTTTGCATGCATATGCAGCAGTGGAGAGGGAAACGGAAATGGTGACATCGGAAGAAATGGCCTCCGCGAACAATTAAGATGTAGTTGGGGGATGCTTTCAAGCAGAAGTCAAGGGAATCGAAGTAAGGCCATTGTCTGCAACAAACACATGCTCTATCTCCGGTGCTGCATACGAACGTAATCATGCATGTAAATCGCGAAACTTAATCTTACGCAGTACTAACTTCAAAAATACATAACGTACATCTCACAGTCGACCGCTCTACGTGTAAGTCTCGAAAATAAACTAAAATTACGCTATAATGCGGAAATACTTCAATGGGACATGGAGCATTGAAGTTTTTATTGAAGTTTTTTGGGACATTTTGGGTTCAGCTTCTTGACGAACTGGTCAAACAGTTACCAATAAAAAAATCATTTTAACAAGATATTTAGGTGAGTTGTACCTGCTTAAAAATTTAAAAAATATTTAAACTCATTTACAGACATATTAGAATATAATGATATTTTAAAAATTATTTGTTTATATAGAGACGGTGTTTTACACTATTTAGACGTTGAATATAAAGCTTTGAATTTGACATATTAATTCTACATATTTTTTAAATTGAGCCCACACGCGCACGTCTTTGATTTGCATCAAATATTCGATTGTTTAGTAAAAAATAAAAATAAAACGATAAATAAATTATTTTAAATGGACTGGTAAGTTAGATTTTGATTTATGAAGAAGGTGGGCTATGAGAATGGCACTAAGATCTTCGATGGTCCAGCATCGTTTAAGCATCTCCCATCGTAATATGTGACTTCTGAATATATGTAAAGGGTAGAAAAATATTCGATTAATTTTGGTGGTCCACCGTTATCTATGGATGGGCCGCGTGGCGATGAAGAGGACAGGACCCCTCAGAATCAATTCTTTCCGGTATATATGCACGACGTCCATGTTCAGGATCCTCACGTGAGTCCAGATCGAGGATGGACGGTCTGGATCAAATGAGTGTGCCGGAGTGTCGAGGACAGAGATCCAGTCGCAGCGACGACAAGGGGCGTTGAATAGTGCACATCCTCGGCCGTTGAATATGTATTGCGATTGCTACTGTTATTGTGCACATATGCCACTTTTGAGGGCCGAAGTGGACCATTCAATGGAATTTAATTCATGCAGTTGTACCCAACCATGTGGGACGCACACAGAGATCAGCGTCCTATAATGACAAAGCTACGTCTGATTGAATTGGGAGTGCCACGTCTAGCTGAATTTTAAAAAAAAAATTTTTTTTGTTTTTGATGGAAACGTATAGCTGCACTTGAGTTTGGATAATTGAGTGGCTTTGGATGAATTAGGTTGACGTCAACCTCAGTAATTACTAACTTCTACTCCTTACAACTGACTTAATCACACGATTTTGTGCTTCTCCGGAATCACCTCCAGCAACTCATGTACGAAATTATACTCTTGTACTAGAACTTACTTTTGTATGGGGCCCACGTAAGAGCGTGATAAGGGAATTGGATCTTATTGCCATTTATGGCCTTACATATCTCTAATATTTTCGTCACCAACTTGTAATTTAAGTGGTTGTTGTAAATAGGATTGCGATTTAATGTATCGGGGTGCACTGAACTTTACTGCACTTGGGTGCATTGAACTCAATTTAACTTTTTTTTAAAATTTTTTTTGAAATTTTTTATACAATTATTAATCTAAGTATATTTAATATGTGTATCAATTTTTACTATTTTTTGAATATTTTATATTTTTATTTTTTATTTTTGAAAATCAGTGACATTTTAGTAGTCTAAAATTACCTAAAATGCTACTGATTTTTAAAAATTAAAAATAAATATTTAAAATACTCGAAAAATGATAAAAATTGATACACATGTTAAATACACTTAAATTAACACTTGTATAAAAAAATTTCAAATAAAAATAAAAAATGCTCCGGTGCACCGGGTGCATTAAATCGCGTTCGGATGTAAATATATGTAAGAATATATAGGGTAGAAAAACTTAAAGCTCCAAAGTCGTATAAACTCACTTGGGCTGTTTACTTCATAGCCGCTGAAGGTTTTTTTTTTTATATATATATATTTTATTGGCATAGCTGCTGAAGTTATCTTCCGTCTTATTATTTCGATCTCTCCCTTACTCAAATTAGCAGCTGCACGTACAACAAACTAATGGACGCAGCAGCGACGGATGATTTGGTGGATATCTTTGTTATGGCCGGGCGATCTTATATATTATGCCCGTATTTCGTGCCGCCCAATTTTTATTTTTTATTTTTTTACTTCCCGTGTACGGTGCCTATTTTTAGCTTTTAAAAATCAAATAAAATATCAATAAGCTGTAAAAATGATCAAGCCTCAAGTGAACAAAAACCTAAGTTTAACCCACACGTTTATTAAAAAAGGGACATTTGGTGAGCAGTATATTAATATTTTTATATGAACTAGATCATTCGATCAGGCTAGATATCTCATGCTGATGGGCCTCGAGTTTCAAGTTAACTAATAAAGCATTAATCAATTGAAATTTTTTACTTTTCTAAGGAGCTCTTAACTACCGTCGACGACAGCGGATTTTTTTTTTTTATATAAAATAAACCTTTTTAACTGGGGGTATTTTGCTTATAATTATAAAACGAAAGTTGCAATATATGAGAAGACAACTTCAAAATGTCTTTTGAATAATGGGAAATAATCTAATACAACGGATTGCGTTGAAATTTTCATACAACATCTTCATTTATCAATTTTAATTCCCTTTATATATATTTCAAAAATCAATTGTATTAGAAACTTTTATCTTATAAATATGTAATATTACTAAAAGTGAATATAAAACTACAGAATTTTGCTAAATGTTGAGAATGAATATGCAATAATATGAGATATTTGACATTATAACTAAAAATACGTGAATGAATGCTATAAATGGTTTAGATTTTAAAAAAATACCTTTAAAATGAAAAAGGAAAGAGACTTCACGAAAATGTAAACATAATCGACTGTATTAGGTCATTATCCTCAATAAACGTATACAACTACTCTTGGAAATATTAAATTGTTATAAACCTGATTGAATAATTATCCTTGTAAGAAATTTATTTTGAAACGCATGTTTTCGATTATACATTTGTATAATTAAATATATTTTTTATTTTTCTTATTTTTGTTTAAGGAAAATTCGATTCTGTTGCTAAAATTGAGTTTTTAATGATGATTTTGTCTCCCTGCAAGATATGTTAAAAAAAATTTTGGTCGTCAAAAATTTGTCATATGCTATATAACAATCATTAAGAAGAAATTGAGCTTGTTAGCAGTTTATATTTTTCATTTAATTAACTAAATTTTGATTTAATTATAGAAACATTATCATGAGCAAGGTAATTTTCCATTGCCCATGAAAATATCGTGATAAATAAGTAAGGTAAATTTTATTTTCAAATTTTGCTTCTATATATTTTTTGCTAATAAAGATTGAGAAAAGTAAATTATCTTGTAATGGATGAAACTCATAATAACATCATCAACTGTACATGAAAAAAAAAGAAAAAGAAGAAGAAGAAGAAAAGAGACAGCATTTTCACTCATATCTTTGCTGACACTATGCACTGCCTGCAAAAGGACCCCTTTGCAAAAAGAACTGCCGAAAACATGCTTCATTGAAAGCACCTTCCGGTAATAGACTTTCCAGACAGCATCATTTACCAAAATAGGGGGATGAAGCTACTTTACAAGGACGAGATTCACATTTGGGAATTCTATTTTACGCCTTTTTGTTGAAAATCAAGAGTAGAACACCTAAGGGCGGATTTCAAGTTTCAATAAAGTACTGGTCTATCATACGCAGCCCTCTATGGCGAGGGTGGTCCACCCTTAAATAAATCAGCATGCCATATAAAGAAAACAGGAGAAAAATTCATGAATTTTTAAATTCTCAAGTAGGTCGTAAGACATGAAGGAAAAAGAAAATAAAACAAAAACGTTAATCCTCACCCAACCATCAGAAACATTTATTGGGGAGTTAAGGCGGAAGGCACGAACCAGCATGGAAGGCGTCAGACAGAAAAGAAGCCTATATGTTAACATATCGGCAACCCAGCCTCTCAGATCAAACCAGCATTTATGCCTTGCATTCCATGAAAAACGATACGGCATGGTGCCGCAAGCAATATCGGATCTCTCCGCACACAGGCTCTACTAGTAGGATGCATTATTCCTCTTCCCATTCGGCAAAATTTCAATTTTTTTCCATAATTCTTATTTTACAGACAATCTCCACATATGGATTTTGTTCGTGAAAATGCTCTTGTCATCCCTAGCGGTTAAAATTTTTAATAGATGTTAAAATTGAACTAGTTAAACTCCGACCTAGTGACTAGTAAGATTAGGTAAACCACAATTTACAATACCATTATATAGCTTTGACTACATTTAAGTGAGTTACCACGAACGTTGTTCAAAGTCTCATCCAAAGAGGCCAAACGGCTTTTGGCCAGGTGGTCGTGGACAACTACCCTCAGGCGTGTTCACGCGTTTGAACCCCCTATGAAGTGTTTTGATTATTGCTGAGAAGCTTGTTGTCTCTATGTTTACATGGGAGTCTTATTATCTCCGTGGTTAAATAAATGTTTGTTGTCTTTTAGATAGATGGGTGCGAACTTGTTGTTTCCTGTAAACTTAATTGGATAGAAACGATGAAAAAAAAGTCTCATCCAGAGTTAAGTTGTACTTTTCTTCTCGTACATAATGAAGCTCTAATCTTGTGTGATTTATTAAGAAATCATTAAACTCGTCGAGACTTCATTTTTCATGCCAAGAATCCCTTTATCTCTCCTATACTTAACCTTGCACGCCTTACTGCTTTTTAAGTAGGGTGTTTTTTTTTTTTAAAAAAAAAAAGATGCAACTGTAAAGTGCAAATTAAATAGCGACAATGATAAAAAAAAATAAATAGCGAGTACGAAGATATTTTATCAGTATTTGATAAAAAATGGCGTACCGTGTGCAAGGTGGAGTCGATGCTCTGCTGGGTTAGATCTAGCGGAGCCCATGCACGCAGCATACTTTTTTCTGTCAAACCAGCAAAGCAGCTGGTGTTCGAATTTAGTGAGGACCACCCACGCCACCCATGTGAAACTCAAATTTTCGTAGAAATTTTAATAAGGGATGCTGTTGGAGCTCTTTAATAAAGCCCTGTGACAATACTGGTTGCAGTTGCACCATACCAATGTTGGATTTACCATGATTTGCTTTTCGGTCTAACCATAAAAAATGCGCCTTCCTGAAATGAGAGTAACTAAATAGAAAAACTTAAAATCAACAAATACACATGACCGAATCTCTCTTTCTATATAAGTATTATATATAAGTATTTTGAATTTTTTTTATCTTCTATTTTTCATTTTACTTGTATACGAGCCCACGCATTTACTTCTTTATTTATTTTTTGATATTATACGCACCTATGACATCTAATATTACAAATTAGGCTATTTCACAACTCTCACACTTAGAGAGATATTTTTGTAAATACCTCCACAACTAAGAGGGATAATTGTAAAACACTTTTATTATCAAGGGGACACATGATTTTTTTTTATACAACACCACTGAGAAAATGCGCTGAAACTGTTCGAACCCGTGTCTGGACGTTGGCGGAAAAGCAAGTTAGCAACGAGGCTAAGCCTCGTTGGCCAAACATGATATAGTTTATAAGTGTGTTTGGCATTCAACAAATATATTAATATAAAAATTTTTACTCTTCACAATTATTTTATTTTCTATTCATTTATTTATATCTTACTTATAATATTCTATTTTTTAATTATTTCTTTACAATTACCCATGCAACCGCTCTATCTTTTTTAATGTTATTTTCTTTATTTTTTATCGTTTTCTCTATTATATCATGTATTATTATTATTATTATTATTAATCTTCTGTAAAAAGTCTAGCTTTTGGACTCTGTCGCTAATTTAATTAAATAGGTCACGACAATCCGTTTGAGCGTTCATGGCAGCAGTTCGCTTTGCTAGGCTTTGCTATCAATTCGCCCAGACATTCCACGACTCCCGGAAACTCAGATGAAGGGCAGCGCTGCTGTTGGGTGGGCCATCAAGCAATGGATTTCATACAGGCTACAGCTGGAAGCAGGGAAGGTTTTTAATATCTGGCTGCTGCCTGTGGATTCCGTTCCAAACCATGTGATAGGGTGGCAAACATCATGGTTCCCACATTCACCGTTACAGTTCGTCACGTGCTTGTCTCTAATGCCCGCGTGCATTTACTCTCCCATGCTAGTAAATGGTGGAACAACTTGTTATGAGTTATGATTTAATAATATATCCAATTCACTGCCACAATTCCTCAAATTTTCTAACATTTATTTTGAATTTTTTGTAGGATTTGACATCCTTCGTATTTTTATGGGCATTGGTAAAATAGGCCTTATAACTTAGGATAATTACAAATTAGGCAGCCTATTTTCTGATTGGTATTTATACAAGTGATAACTTTCATATTACAATCTAGCATATTTACAACCCTCATACTTAGAAGGAATTTTTTCTCTAAATACTTCTTTACCAAAAGTAAATCCATAAAACCATATGTAAAAATGGTAAAAATCTCCCCTTTTTCAGAGAAAACATATGTAAAACCCCACACAATGAGGGGAGATTTGAACCCGAGTAGGTTAGTTACCAGCCCCTTAGGTTAAAACCGAGGCAATTGCTTGGTAGCAATTAGGTCTCCCATTTTAAGCTTGTAGAATTCCAGGGATTCTGTGTTCTGGCTCATTTGGAGCAACTAGCGAGCTTTTGCCAGTTTTTGTGTTTTGGGGGCTGTCTTTTTGGAGGCCTTGTGTTGTCACAAGCCCACCGTATTTCTTGAGTCTCGCCCATTCTTCTTATTTTAAACGAGAAGAAGGACCGAAACCCACAGTCGAAGGTCTTAAGTTCTCATTGCATGTCGTATGACTCTTATGATCTTATCTAAGTGTCTCGCTTCTAATTCCAACATGGGATATCAGACGAAGTACCAAACTCAAAACGAAGGAAACATATATTCACTGCCAATTACGCGACCGCAAACGGTTGAATGGGAATATGGTTTTCCATCCTAATGAGAATTAATCCAGCCTGGGGATAGTAATCAAGCTAGAAAATAAAAACAATGTGACAAAACCATTTTACTGTCACAATGTGATAGGGTCGTGGGTGGGATCCTCCCAAAGCGGGAATGGTATAGCTTCAGGCCGAGGACGGGGATTCAACCTCGTCGTCTTTGGAGGCAAGACGAACCAATTTGCAAATACGCGCATATGGCTGCTGCTAACCGCCATTCGGTGAATTTCCTTCTTCTATAAGGTATCAGCAGATACTATCCTTGCTGATCGATCTATCACAATGCCGTGTATGGATGCGGGTTGTCCAAATTAAATGGTTGCTTATATATTTTCATTCTTGAACTGGCGGGAAAACACCATTGGCTCGAAGTGTTTTCGTTGTTTTAATGCTTACTCCAGAAAGATGTGCAACTGGTGTCCACAGCAAATAGCTCACTCCTTGGATTCTATCCACTTCCATCCGCCCACCATTAATTACTCAACCCACAGAGATTAACTTCAGTAAACATCTAACAATTTGTGCAGTTGGATTCCGCATTGACCTGTTAAGTTTGTTTGATTATCCTGCATCTGTAATTAGAGGATGCTGGAGACATGATAATTACCCCAATTCAACATACAAAATTTCGACTTTGAAATTTAAGCAGGAAACTTTTGAATGCTTATTTAAGTTAATTCCACGTATGGTTGTAAGTTATACTTACACGGTGTGTTTAGAAAGTGATAAAATTTTTAGAAAAAAATTTTTAAATAAGAAAAGTAATATGATATAATAATGATAATGACGAGAAATAAAGAAAATAAAGTTAAAATAGATAGATTAGTTGCATAAATAATTGTGTAAAAATGGATGAAAAATAAAATAGTTGTATTGAAAATACAAAGAAATAATTAAAAATGAGATAATTGTGGATAATGAAAAATTTTAGATTAAAAAATTTTTGTTTGATAAGTTTTAGATATATCCAAACATACCCTTATTTTTGAGAGACACCATATTAGCTCATGTATTTTTTTTATTAAAATCTTCTTGATAAAACCTAGACATAAATAAAAAAAGTTATTAATGTATTATATAATAATATGCATTAAAAACCATTCTTTATATAAGAAATCCATAGATGAATTTAATTTTTAGTTAAGAATATTTTAGCAACTCATAAAGAAGAATATTTTAGTAGAAGCATATCAACAAAACAATTAATAACATTATTATCTTTAAAAATGTGATAAAAATGTGTGATCGTATTTGCCATTATTGGATCTTGCAAATCGTCTCCCCTTCACTTCAGGACTAACATATCGAGAGTATCTGTCAACTTTGAGAATTAAAATGTCTACAAGATATGCAATTATGGGGAACCAACATTTGGAGTTACGTGCTCATGCATATGCATATTTTTCAAATGATGTATTTGTGAAGTACTAAAATGATGTGATGTGTTAGAGGTAATGAAGAAAAATAAAAAAAATAAAGTTAAAATAAATAGGTTGCTTATATACATAATCGTATAAAAATAATTGAAAAATAATATAAATATATAAAAAGATGTAAAGAAATGATAAAAATAAAATAATTGTGAAAATTGAAAAGTTTTTATTTAAAAGTTTCAAATGTATCAAGACACATCACAAATTTTTAAAAATTAAAATAAAGTACTAAATAAATTCAAAAACTATGAAATTTCACAAAAATCCAAATAAAACCCATGTATGTATAAGAATTTTAAAATTTTTAAGCCATCATTATGCCTTCAATATGGGCAGCTGTATGAGAGAAGGACCTTTGAAATTAACCCTAATTATTTTAAGTCTTTTTAACCCCACATCATGATTTCCAGTGTCATCAGTGATGTTGAGCGGAAGAAATGGCAACCAGAAGGGGACAATCCATGTGAGGGGCAAATGGACCATACGGCCGTCTGAAAGATGTTTTCAAAAATCCTATTTATAAATCAATTCAACCTTCGAAATTGTAACTCGGGCATGAATGGGACATCCTACAATCAAAGATTTTAATTGATGATTGCAGTTCTTCGGCTGTCCTCTGTGATCATCGAGAAAACCCATTGGTCTCAACAATAATCCCAGACTTTAGCATTCATATACCAATTCCAGTAATAAATTTTTTTTTTAGAGTATGTTTAGAGAGTGATAAAAAATTTAAAGTAAAAATTGTAAAATAAAGTTAAAATAAATAGAGAGTAAAAAAATTAAAGTTAAAATAAATAGATTAGTTCTACGTATAATTGTATAAAAATAATTAAAAAATAAAATAATTATATAAAAAAATATAAAGTAAAGTTAAAAAAATATGATAATCATTGGGAAAAAAATTTTAGCTTGACGTTTTTCTTTGTTGCCCAAACATATCCTTATCGTTTTGAATTCGTCCGCAACCGATGACGGTCATTCCCGATAGGATAAACTATCCACATAAAAGGGACGCTCAAGATCGTAGATTCTTCTGCGGAGACACCTCGGGCAAAAGCCAAACAGCTATTGGACGCTACTTACGCTAGCCACCAAAATGGCTCCCATGGAATAATCCCAACATCTTGCTTCGAAACCTCCAACAGCATCTCCAACACCCTCTATTTTTTCTCATTCCTTGATCCACTTCTATCAATCCACGCAAAACACGCTTCTGAATTCTCACAACCCACGACAAATGGCCGCAACTCGAAGCTTCCCATGTGACAATCTCTTCATCAACAAAAACCTCCCTCTCCAAACCCTGCATGCTTCCAGAAGCCATGTTCGCTTCACAATACGCGCTGCGGTGTCTGGCGCACGTTCGCCTGCCGAGCCGGCGGTGGTCGCGCCGGCGAAAATTCCAACAACCCAAATCTCAGAATCGGAATTCGAGCTGGAGGCGTACATGGCGGCGAGAGCGAGGCGCGTGAACGAAGCTCTCGACCAGGCTATCCCATTACGCGAACCATTAAGAATTCACGAAGCCATGCGATACTCCCTCCTCGGCGGCGGCAAGCGCGTGCGCCCCGTCTTGTGCATGGCCTCGTGCGAGATGGTAGGCGGCGCCGAGGCCGCCGCGCTTCCGATTGCGTGCGCCGTAGAGATGATACACACCATGTCGCTGATCCATGACGACCTTCCGTGCATGGACGACGACGACCTCCGGCGCGGCAGGCCCACCAACCACAAGGTCTTTGGGGAGGATACGGCGGTGCTGGCCGGCGACGCGCTGCTCGCCTTGGCCTTCGAGCACGCGGCCAGGCGGACGGTAGGCGTGTCGCCAGAGCGGGTGATCCGCGCCGTAGCCGAGCTAGGCGCTGCGGTGGGCTCCGAGGGGCTCGTGGCCGGGCAGATCATGGACATGGACAGCGAGGGCCGGAACGTGGGGCTGAAGGTTCTGGAGTATATACACGTGCACAAGACGGCGAAGCTTCTCGAAGCGTCGGTGGTGTGCGGTGCCATCGTCGGCGGAGCCCAAGACGAGGATGTGGAGAGGTTGAGGAAGTACGCGTGGGCTGTTGGGCTTTTGTTTCAGGTGGTGGATGATATTTTGGACGTGACGAAATCTTCGAGGGAATTAGGGAAGACGGCGGGGAAGGATTTGGTGAGCGACAAAGCAACTTATCCGAAGCTGATGGGGTTAGAGAAGGCGAGGGCGTTTGCAGAACGGCTAGTGGGTGAGGCCTTAGAAGAGCTCGAGGGCTTTGAACAGACCAGGGCTTCCCCTCTACGCTGTATCGCCAATTACATTGCTACCAGGCAGAATTAGGAGCCGTGGTCAACCCATGTAAGTACCCCCATAAACGTGTGTGCAAAGCACGCGTGGATATATTACTTGTGACTTGCCGTGTAGCATGTGTGTGAAAATCCGAGTGGATATTTCTTTTTTGAAAACCCAATTCCCGGACATTCAAGCGAGATTTCAATTCCAAAAAAATACACGTAACTCGTTTACATACACGTGGAGTCAACTGTTGCCTACTGCTCACAAAAAAATTTGAGGGTGAACATCTAGGCCTTGCTCTTTCAAACTAAATCTAACTGTAGCTTTTTATGTCGTCAATGCTCCTACTGTAATTAAGGGTAAGATGAAAAATAACATGCAGGAGGAATAATCCATGGCGATATTTGCCTGTGGGTCAACAGAAAATATATCGCCTGTTGAGACTGGACAAGAATTCTTCTTGCACTGAGGTCCATTGATCTCGATGTGAATGTTGAAACCAACCACAATATGCAACATCGATCTGCAGCCTACACCAGTGATGCCAGCCACAAGTACAGCATGTCCTAGAATAGGTTATGAATTACGACACAGCAGCACCAATATTCTCTACGCAAGGAGCTATTTACGGTCCACTTAATTTGCAGCTGGCATCTGCCTACTTCCCTGGGCTACACATGAACTTAAAACATGGCGTCTAAATGAGCTCCCCTTAATACCCGCTAGATGGTACCGACGAAAAGGCCCACTTAGACCCGTGGCCCCCCTGGTGGTAAGTATCACTTTTATTAGATGAAATAAGGATTTTATTAAAAACCGATGTTATTTTTCTGTTTCGTTGATTGCAGGGAAATTTGAGGTTGATTGATGATAGAATTAGGAACCCACCTAGTAGACTGCAGTTGATGTGTATTCTGTTCAAATTTTGTTTTTGCCTGATTGATGAACTTTTAAAACCCTTTTAACGGGATATTTACGGGCAGTTCTCTTTGAGGTCGAAGAAATGTGTGTAGACAAAATAGACAACAAACTGTTTGACAAATGCATGTAAGAAGTAAGATCCTTCTCTCTTGCCAAGATTACGTGATATGCTTGAATCAATGAAAAGGCGTTGCACGATTATCGCATCGCATGTCGGAATCGAACATTAATTATCATCATGAAGCATGTGGTTGGATTGAGATTTCACCAAATTGAGAACACCATTAATATATACAGACGAAGATATTCCAGCATATGAGCCCTGATGATCATAAAATGTATACTTACTTTACTTATTGTATTTAAAATTAATTTTTATTGATATACTAATTCTCATCCAGATTAAATATGTGTATAAGTCTCATTTGAAAATGGTATTAAATCATCGTAATAAAATTGTTTAATGTAAATACCAATTTTAGATTTATTTTTTCATCAAGTAAACTATCAAAGATATAATGTATACATAGATAAATAATTATATAAATTATTAATACAATTAAATATATGGAGAATTCATTTCAAGTCAAATATACTATAACTTACAATATATATAACTTCCCTAGAACTATTTCATGTATATATTCTTTATCCTCTCAAATTGGTCAAGTTTTATCAAAACGGGTTCCATCCAACACGTACAATTAAGGCTTCCAAATTGAATCGAAATGCAATCAGGCCAGTTTGTGGCCTAGGCACCTTGGCATAAATTTTTTTAAAAAAAGTTAATTCCAAATATAACCATAATTTATAATCTTATTTATATGTATGACCCTATATTGAGAGAAATAATATAGATGATTATAGATTTTACTTTTAATTTCAAATATAACAACACAATTGAGGCAAACGTTAAAAATATTATGAAATTATAAAATTACCCTCGCAAAAGTAAAAATGACATTATTATTACATGCTATTATTAGATATCATTGCCTAAATGATATTAAAAATACGAAGTTGCATTAGATTCTACTTCTCTAACGTGCAAGCGCACCTCCTTTAAAAAAAATGTTAAAGCAATATGATCATTTTCTAAAAATTTTGCCATGTTATCTCATAGAACTAAACTGAATTATCATATTGGGAATTAAAGATGAAATTTATGATCATTTATACCACTTCTTCAAAATAGATGATCATATTTATAAAGATAAATATAAATTATAGTTATATTTGAAATTAACCCTTAAAAAAATCAATCCGCCTAATTCCAAACCAGTGAAAAACCGTCGCATTCCTGATTCCCGACCAGCACCAGCAAGATCAGATTCCAGCCCACTTCTTTCGCCCAGAGATGAAGTTGAGAGGTGTCTAGACCCGACAAGATAGTACCATGTACAAAGCTATGGAAGCAACTGCAGGCATTGGTGGAATTACGCATACAGTGCTTCTTCTTGCCCTGTACGTAACTACTTATCCGGTGTTTGATTCGGTCTATGTCAGTTCTCCGGAGTCAACTCGTTGCTTGCGTGTCTTTATCAGATAAATTGGCTTCCGCTGGCTCAAAGAACAAAGCCAGAGTTCTAACCAAGGCAGTGTGAAAGAGCCGTCAAAAACAATAATTTCTCCCCATAAATGTCATGTAAATTCGAGTGGGTGAAGCATGCTCCGGGCCAAAAGTAATCGATTATGACGCTAAGCTCTAATTCTTTGGTGACTCATTAAAAATAGGTCTAATTGTTTGATGGATTTAAGAACAAGTACAAGCACGGGATAGAACACGAACTGAAGATAACGGAACTTAACTCCACTTATACCTGCACGACTTGCACAGTTGAGTGTGTATATATTTCCGGTGCAGCATCATTGAAATGGGCCCCACATAATCATCAAATCATAATCTACTCCACCCATTGTATTTATATAATATATTCTATTACCATACCAATTTTCATCCCAATCAGATATGTATATGGGTTCTATTTGAAAATAGTACAAATTCAATTTAATAAAATAGTTTGATGAAAATAACAACTTTAAAGTAATTTTTTCAATATATAAAACATTTGCTATAAAATTTATATATAAATAAATAATTGTATAAAATTTTATTACATTTTAATATATGTAGTATTCATTTCTATCAAATGTAACATTATTCTAGTATAATACAGAAATATATGTATATCGGCGATATTAAATAATCTGCCGTTACCAACCGAGCCGTGCTCGGTTGGTTTGTTCGGCTGCCGCAAAAATGGCGGCTGGCAGTGGTCGGGGCTTCGAGTCCCCGTGTGGCCAAAAAATGTATTTGGGAGTGTTTGCCTCCCGTTTGAATGGTTGTGGGAGTTGTAGTCTCCCGTTTAGTTGTTGGAAGCTGTGTTTTCTTGATTATTTGGTGGAGCAGTGTCTCCAAATTTGTAAGAATGTTTCAAAAAGCCTTCAATGTAATATGTGTGGAGATGGAGATGGTTGTACATTCCCATAAAAAAAAAATAATCTGCCGTTGAGATGGAGATGGATGTACATTCCCATAAAAAAAAAAATAATCTGCAGTTGATCGCTCTCGCGAGAACGGACGCGTGTATTAATCACGGGGAGGGAGAGCAAGTGCGGTCAGCAGCCACGCGTGTTTGCGTCCCCACGTAGGCATGTTCAAGTCGGGAAGCGCGCATATCTCTTCATCGACTGTTGTTGTCGGCTCTCTCACATAATTAGATG
Source organism: Annona squamosa (assembly GCA_035584095.1). NCBI lineage: Eukaryota > Viridiplantae > Streptophyta > Magnoliopsida > Magnoliales > Annonaceae > Annona > Annona squamosa. Next base: position 9,065,164 of record JAXCLR010000073.1, read on the forward strand.
GCTTTGAATTCTGAACCAAATAGCATAACAATTGTATTGTTTCCTGCAGATGAAGGCGAGCCCACACTAAAAAGAAGCAAGTAACGGCCTCGATTGGTCGGAAAACTGGTGGAGGTGAGGGTACACAAATGATGTTATACGTATGTAAATAAATAAATATATATATATATATGAGATATGTTCATGTGCATCTATCTACACCATAATTTATCATGTATTTAATTCAAAATGAGCCCACGTATACTTAAATGCATTGATATTTCATATAACCATTTATCCATATATGAATTATATGAAAAATAGTTCACATGTTAAAAAAATAACTTTAAAGTTGTTATTTATATCAAATTATTTTTTTACATTAAATGTGTACTATTTTCAGATGAAGTTCGTGCACATATCCAACTGAGATAAAAATTGGTAGGATAATAGAATACATAATCATATATACGATGGATGAAATAGATTATAATTTTATGACCATGCAGAGCCCATTTTGAGGCAATTGCACTCTAAATTATGGTTCAGGTGCTTGCACGTCAATATATATATATATTTAACATATATGTTGCAGGAGATAATGCTATATTGTGATCTATAATTCACACCATCTCATTCATATATGTCAGTTCTTGCACAACATTAAATTTTTGACTAGTATTATATTCATAACTCTTATCATCTAGGGACATCTAGTAAATTTTCTAAATTAGGGATAAATTAATTACAACTCTCAACAATAAGGGACTTCAAACACTTGGTGTCCATTAACTAGACCAACAATGTTACTACCAGCTCACACCTCATATTGCTAATAGTTGAACAACATTAATTTTGTGTTATCTGATGCACCATTCACAAGTATAAGTAATAGCCAAAGTCGCATTGACAATGTTGTCAATACTTAGTACCGAATTGGTAATTTATTCGATTAATTGAACTAATTTGAATATGTGACATTACCATAATATATTTAAAATATTCTAAATATTTAATTATTTTTAATTAATTATATATTGGTAAATTTATGTATTTATAACTTCTAAATCTATGTATTAGATTAATCATCATAACAAAAAATTTATACAAAAATATTAATAGAAAATTTTCAAAAAATCATTAACTAATAAGCCCTTTAACTTGACCTGTGGCTAGCACTGGTGGGAGGAACAATGATCCTCTTAGCTTCACTTTTCAAAGTGAGAGAGATTTTTACATAACTGTCACCTTAAAGTAAGAGTTTTATAATTCTCCTAGTGGTGGTGGTTTTCAGAAATTTCCTTTGGTATGAGTTATTTATAGAAAATTTTCTCTATGGTATGAAAGTTGTGTATGTGTTCCATCGCAATATCAGCTTGTCACATTGTATAAACATTAATAAAAAAAAGCCCTCAGCTCTTGACTCTTAGCTCTTGACTCTTGAGTCTTAAATCCTCTTCATTTATTTTGATGCATTTATAATTTACATTTTTTCTGGACATATCTAATAAAATAAGAAATAAAGTAAATTAATAATGCTTGAACAATTAAATCATTTATAATAATAAATACAACAACAACAACAACAATAATAATAATAAAATTATATAAGAAACACTCATGTGCTCAACAATTCATCTTCATCAAAATATAAGGTGTGTTTGACAATTAATAAAAAATGTCAAGTTAAAACTTTTTAATCTAAAACTTTTCATTCTTTACAACTATCATATTTTTTAATTATTTTTTCATATTTTTCTATACAACTATCCTAATTTTTAATCATTTCTATACAATTATTCACACATCTAACATGTCTATTTTAACTTTATCATTTTTACAACTCATCATTATCTTTATCATATCATGTCATTTGACAACTTCTGCTCTTTAAAACTACTTTTTTTATGGAAAAAGGAAAATCCTATCCCAGCTCCCTTGCACTACGAGGGGAAGAAGGGATAAGGTGATCCAAGCAATTCATTGCCAAAAAATTATCTGTACAAAGTTTTCCAAAAAAAACTTGGGGGGGGGGTTACCCCACCAAACCTGACTATCCAAAAAAGAAGTACATACAAAATCTGCTAAAGAATGAGCGACAGCATTTCCTTGTCTTAAGACATGATGAGCCGAGCAGAGTTGGTTAGATAATAGGAGAGATCTGATCTCATCAATGAGAACCCCCGCAGGTGAGAGGATGTGTTCGCCAGCCGACAGATAGTTGAAAAGGAGTAGTGAATCAGTTTCAACCTGAACCCTCTGCAGGTTGAGCTAGAGAGCCCATTTAAGACCCAAAAGAAAAGTTGTGGCCTCCATACACAGTGGTTCCGTGGTGACGCTTCGTTTCCAACCCCTTGCAGCGAGAAAAGAGTCATTCGAGTCCCGAATGATGGCAGCAAAGCCCAATGAGTGATTGCTCCCATGTTTTTGGGCATCCACATTCATCTTGAGAAAACCAGTTGGTGGTCTTGACCATCTTACCACCAAAGGCCGATCAATCGCCCCCTCTTGGATGAGTAGTTTTGCCCTCCTGAATTGTTCGAGATAATTCTCACACCACTCAATCACAGATGAAAAGATCGGTTGAGTCTTGTCTGCCCTGAGTTTGTTTCTCAAGTGCCACACCCGCCAGTAGTATAGAACAAAAAAAGCAAGATCCTCAGTTCTGTTCTTAGAGACAAGGATACGAAAAATATCTTAAATCGATGTCCAAAGGTTTACCATTTTTACAGCTTTCAAAAAAATGTCTCTAGTGTACTGACAACCTGTGAAGATGTGGGTAGCGTCCTCCACTTCAGTCCTGCAAAAGAAACAACAATGATCCACTTCTATACCCCTGGTTCGTAAGTTTTTCAGTGTTGGGAGGGCATCTTT
>JAXCLR010000073.1:9068116-9136950 GCA_035584095.1 Annona squamosa
GCTATTAAATAAAAATGACCAACTAGTCATAAAACTAACTAATTTGTCATTTATTTGTGTCTATAAGGTGCTGAAAATTTGTTTGCAGAGTTCATTCAAAGAATATTGCAAAATTCAGCATGATGTTACAAAATTCTTTAGAAGTATGTTGCAGAATTCAGCGTGAGGCTTAATTTCATAAACACATGCATATATATTTTAATAATTTTCTTTTAGATTACTACTGAATTTGGAAAAAATAGTTTATTGGTAACCCGAATTTTAACTCGAAACCAAACCAAAACCAATGCGAACCCGACCCAAACCCGAATTACATTCTTAGGGTTTAGGTTTGGGTTTACTCCAACCCGATTGGTTTAGGGTTTGGGTTCACTCTAACCCGGTATAAGCTTCCCTGTAAAACACATATCAATACTGCTAGAAAAAACGACATGACAATGGAACTATGGAATTGCAGGAGGTCAGCTGCATGTTCCTTTCTGCTGCGTAGACTCCCTGTTATTAGTATTTAATAGTACACGCAACCTTGTGCGGAGTCAGGAGGAATTGGAGACGAAGGAACATCTATGGGTGGAGGAAGTGCGGCTGCGAAAAGCTCCGACAACGAGGATTCATCCACTGCTTCCACAATCTCCGATTTGTCACCATCAATCAACGACTGCGATCTTCCCTGGTATGTCCCTTGGAGTTCCTCTCCTGTTTTTTCCGTCTCGCTTTCCCGCTCTGGTTTCCCTATCCTTGTTTCTTCTGTGGATTTTAAGTTTCTTCTCAAAATACGTCTCAGGAATGGAAAGCTTGAGGATTCTTGGAATTCCAAATCCGGAAAGGAAAACTGGGATGCGATGCGGTTCCACAATATGTACCAAGCACTTCTGAAGAGTTACGAGGATAATGATGCCTCCGAGACCATGCTTGCGAGATTGGAGGAGACGAAGAAGGTGATCTTAGGGTAAGAGATTTGGCTTCCGTCTTTTGCTTCCCGCATTTTAGTTTGTGGCTTACTTTCTACGACTCTGAGCTGAACAGCCCAGAGTATAGAGAGCATATCTTTGGAGAAAACTGAAAAGTTACGTTGGTTTTGCCAATCCCCTGAACTGTTTTTGGCTCCTGCGGAAAGAATAACGTAGATAAGCTTATGGAATTGGTGAATCTTACAAGAGTTTGGATTGTCAATGGTGGAGCTCACCACGTGAACGGTCATGTCCATTGAATAATGGGCTGTTTTCAGCCAATTCGGGTGCAGAGGTCACCGGGTTAGATGGGGAATAATTTTATACACCATGCACGTTTTGTTTCATACATGCGTATCCATAATCTTATGAGCTTGTACATATGATTCTAGTTTGGATTCATGATATAAATTTTGGAATTTAAAATTGTTGAGCGGTAACATTCCACTCATGGTTCTCCATTGTCGAGCAAAAGGAAAGTTCAACAGAATATCTCATGGTTGAGCGGTAACATTTTGGAATTCTAGTTTGGATTCATGATATAAATTTTGGAATTTAAAATTGTTGAGCGGTAACATTCCACTCGTGGTTCTCCATTGTCGAGCAAAAGGAAAGTTCAACAGAATATCTCAACACCGTTCGCAGTTGAAGAAAGAAGTTTAATAAAAAGCAAAATAATTTGGAAAGAATAGACCAACTTACATTTTCTAAGACAGAAAATTTGGCTCTGATGATGATGATGATCCTTGATCTTAATTGGCCATACTGCATAGTTGGGAAAATCGAATTTATTCCATCAAAATGTTGGCAAGTAATATAGTTAATCCAATGACTGAATTACTTGAATGATCCTAAATCTCTGATTAATGGACACTGTTGGTTGAACTTTTATCAGTCTTTTTGTTCAACTGATTGGTTTTTCATCTTATGCCAAATAATTGCCCATTCTGCACTTGTGTTGATTACCAATTTTTGTTGTTGATGATGATGATGATGGGACTAATTCTGGTTATTTGAACCCAGTTAAATTTGGACAGTCCAATTTTGTGACACGAAAAAAATTGAAACTGTTTTGGTACAGTCAGTTTACTTTTGATCTGGACATCAATATCTCCATCATAAGAAGGTTGTTACTTATTCATTTAGATCTTGATTTTAAATGAGATGTCCATAATTCCCTGTAAAGCAGATTTTAGTTCAGCTGAGCTTTTGGCTTTAGCATTACATGAGTACTTAAAGAGATTGCTGCAGGTATAAGCCTGGGTCTTTTATTGAAGAGGCTGGTAGCTTACAAAAGAGCTACTATGATATTCCAAGAACTACAACACTCTTATTAGTGGGCCCAAGAGGGTCTGGGAAGAGTAGTCTTGTGAACAAAATCTCAAGGTTCTTTGAATGCAATGATTTTGCTCCAGGACGTGCTCAAGTATCATGTAAGCTTTTCTTCCCTGCAGGTTCTTACTTTGAAGATCTGAAGAATTTTAATTCTATGATTCAGCAATAAAATAAGTAAATTGGAAAGGATGTAGGGAGGAAGAGTGGTACTAGAGTTCTACTCTTAAAGGGATATTCATTTCCGTTTAAATTATTTTGGTAACTTTTCAAGATGGGAAATGCAAAATGCCGATTTTAGCATGCGCAATCTCTGCGGCAGTTGTCAGAACAAAGGAAGAGGATTACAGCTGTGCCTATGCGGGTAGCTGGCTTAGATTATACCCAATCCACTCTTTTTATCAATGATCAGACCTCGGCATGTGGAATTTCATCTCCAAATTTTAGAAGCATTGAAGATGGCTTCATGTGCTAAGTTTTCTAGTTTTTGGCTTTCTCTGTTCTCTTAATTTTTCCTGACTCTAAAACTTCAAGTGCTTCATAGTCTTGAATTGTAACTTCAAACAAGAGATGTTGTTCAGTTGATTTATCCTGTTGCAGATAATCTATCTGGGGATGGCACCTACTTCCTACAAGAATATATGGTCCCAAGAGGTTCAACTTCATTTAGTGTTTTTGACACTCGTTCTTTATCAGAAGATTCTTCCGAGAACTTGAAGTTAATTAAGAATTGGATGTTGCAAGGTGTTCGGCCTGGAAGGGCTGTTCTGAGGTTATATTTGTATACAGAAGTATTGTTGAATTTTTGGGGTTAAGGACTTTTTTCCTCAATGGTTTGCTGACATCAATTTTTCTGAACAGAGCCTCAGATAGTCCAACCAGGAAGGCCAACATTAAAAGGAAATCACGAGAAATGATGCATCATTCTATTGAAAAGAGGATGGTCAATTATGTTATATTTGTTGTTGATGGAGTTTCACTGATAAAATCTATGATTGACGGAGAGAACTCACAGTACACTAGTATTATCAAAGAAGCATTCAATAGCCCCTATGTGTCATTTAAAGGTATATGGGATCTTATGTTGCTTTATAGTATTTAGAAAAAGGAATCTAATTTTAATGGTTCATCCTTCTTTTTTTCCGTTTCTCTTGGGTAATTATGGGACGTCCAGATGGGAATGATCACGTGCAACAGTTTTGATGTGAACTTCAAATTCCGTGTGGCTTTTGTGCCTTATATGTGCCTGAGGCCTTGAGCCATAATTTCACCGTGGCAAAGGTCAAGAAGAAAAGAAGTGATGCCTAACATTTGCAGTCACAATGGGTAATAAACAGAACCAGCCAAAATTCTGATTCAAAATGGCTATGCTCACCATTTTGTTTTTGTGGAATGCATTGTCTTGCAAGGATCTATATCCTCAACTACCCTTGTTTTTCATTTTGAAATCTGCAATTGCTTGCAAGGATCTATATCCTCAACTGCGTTTGTTTTTCATTTTGAAATCTAACTTGTGGATATCCTTCATGGAACTCCCAAACACCGTTGACTGGATGTATAAATTGACAGGTTGAGGTGCTGGTTTTGCTTCATTTGTTATTTGCATATGACTGTCGTCATTTGTTTTATCTTTTATATAGGGCTCTGCTTTTATGTGACCGGGTTACATAGAAGTGATTCCATATAACCTTCTCTATTTTTTAAATGTTGATAGTTGATACAAAATCTAAATATTATTTGTTCAGCTAGGAGACAAAGTTTCATCCACATCAACATGTGCGTGAGCCACATTTGCTTAAAGATAGATATATTCATGTGTAAATTTAAAAAAAATGCTTAGATCCATTCCATTATACTACACTGATTTTACACATTTATAGATGCGGCCTATATACAGTAATACTAAACAAATGAAAGAATTTTCATAATAATATAAATGATATGAAATATAATAGATGGAATGGATTTTTCATCAATTACCAATATATTAAAAATGGAAGGGTTTATATAAAATAGGGATTTCATAGAAGCATTCTTCATATTGTAATTATAATTTTGTTTAAGTAATTATTTACGCAGCTTTTTCAACTATGCAGCGTGGTTTTCTTTTGGTACTTTGGAACGGTTCATGCCAAGCATGTCTGTTGTGATATTTGCTTTTTTTACTACTAGTAGATGATACACATATTTGTTCTTATTTTACATATGCCTATCATTTTCTTTTTTAAATCTGAATCATCCAGCATGATGGAGTTTCATAGGGTAATTTTGATTGCAAATTTGTTGCGTCCTTCTGTCAATTTCTATGCATTCCGTAAATGTCATTACCACTCCTCAGCTATCTGAGACTCTGTATAAGTTCTCTTCTTTGTCAGGAGTTTTCATGGTGGTATTTTGTACATTCTGCATCTTCTTATACTTCATCATTGCAGATGACAAGCCAATTGTTGTGGTCACACATGGTGATGAGCTACCAATTTCTGAACGCATTCAGTTTCGCATCCATTTGGGAGAATTGCTTGGAATTTCTCCAGTTACACAAATTTTTGACATCCCAGGTGAAAACCTTGAATTCCAGCACTGTTACTGAGGGGATCGAAATCTGAGATACTACAGAAATATTTAGTTGCCATTAAGGCGATTACACCAGTTATAGAGTCAGAACAAAACCCCAGCAAATTTCAAGGATGGATTAAGCAAACTGGCCAGTTCATTCGCAAGATAGATCTTCTGTAACACAGTCATGAGCTAGTTTGATATGGGCCGGATTTTAGAACATCATTATAAAAGGTCCCTTCCCATTGACAAAAGATATAAATCCTGTTTTTCAGCTTTCTTGTCCTAAGAGCAGGGAAATTCTGAAATTGAGTCTAACATTTTTCTTCTCATAAGAACCAACTGATCTTATTATCTGTGCTTTCTAAATGATGCGTATAGTGCTTAATTGATGTTAGTATTTCCTTTTGTGTCTATTGCAGATGACCAAGCCTTGTCCACAAAAATTGCCATGGCCAAAATGTTACGCTATTCCCTTGAGCTTGCAGACAGAAATCTTCCTTTCAAGAAGAAGGTAAGCATAACAAGCATAGCACATGTTCTCTTTCACTGTTCACATATTTTGGGATCAGAAAGAATGCTGCTTCCAAAAGAAAATAATGCATCTGACAGGTTTGTGTATGATCCAAGGCATTCACCAGATTCACCAGATAGCCCCAGGTGCAGTTGCTATCACTGATAAATAGGTCAGCACAGCCATGATCCATGAGTGGGTTGTATGAAAGGAAATGATTAACCAAGAGTTGTACTGTTCTTTTTTGTTCATAAAATGTGTACAAAGCCAAAATCTCCTAGAAAAATGGAAAGGCACCTCCTGTCATAATAATTTACGAGTCATAAGCATCCATATTTGATTAAATACAACTGTGTTTACAAACCATTAGCACCTGGTACCATCGCCTCATGTTTGGAATCTTAGATAGAGGTAAAAGATTGAAAAGGTAAAAAAAATAGAAGTGATGTCAGACATAAGGCGAAAGGAGACAAAATGTATAGGGTTTTTCAGATGGATGGTTAGTAGAAAGTAGAGTTATTAGGAACGGATTAATGTCACTGAAGGAAAAGGGAAACTTTCACTTTCCTTAGAGTTGCATGGTGTTTAAAAAAGCACACAGAAAATTAGTCGTTGTAAAAGAAAATAAAATAATGAAAAAAAAGCGTACATGTTTTTCATATTCCGTTGATGTAAAAGAAGAAACTCGTGTTCCTGAGTGCTTGAAGTGACAAAATCTTCCAATTTCACATGTAATCTTTTCTTCAGCATATAATGCAAACATAGATGAATTGTTCAAATTAATGTGTGCGGTAGTAAATGAGCATTCTCGCCTTATGTTTGGTGTAAAAAAAAAAAAATGATGATGATAGTGGAATTTGCAGCCAGAGCTCTCCTCAAAGTTTATGTTTTGTACTGTTTGGTTTAGCTAGCTTGACCTATATAGCATCGACATCTCAGACCCCATCTTTGTGCATTTGTTTGAATAACTCTCTGGTAATTCAAAGCTTGTAACTGGATCCCCAGGATTTCAATTTCCGAAAGATGTTGATGATCCTCCTCACAGTGACAATACTACTCAGTGGCATTGTTATTATGAAAGTAAAGAATAGAGCGTTTGCACCACGGTGTCCAGAAATCCACGTTAAGTGGCACAAAATCCGCCATATCTGGTAGACTGAGATGCATATGGGCTCAACGAGTGCATAGTGCAGTATGTACCTATCCACCTATTTACAACTGTCTTATGTTTTTTTCAATGTCTAAGATCTTTGGTTGTGTATATACGCTGTGTCTGTAATTAAACAGATAAAACATGTCTTTTTCCACATTGTAGAGGCTGAGTGAATGTTAAGAATAAAGATTTTTTCTCCTTTTTTTTTTATAAGAATTTTTCTCTTGGTTTTTTATTCCAAGCACCAAAAATTTATTTTTTTAAATTTTTTTCTGTGAAACCGTTAATCTAAGTGTATTTAATATATCTGTTAAGCTTTTACTATTATTGGAGATTTGTATATTTTTTTTTAATTTTTTAAAAAAAGATATTTTAGTTATTTAAAATGCCTAAAGTACCCTTATTTTTAAAAAATTAAAAAATTTATAAATCTCCGAAAATAGTAAAACTTAATATATATGTTAAATACACTTAGATTAATAATTGCACTGGATAATGATCCTTTTTTCTCTTTATGCACGAACATGTCCTGCAATTAGATAAATAAAGCTGTCCTTTTTAACATTGTAATGGACGTGTGGAGTCCAGTGATTCGTAATTTTGTCAATTAGCATGATTGTGCCAGAGATGGTAAGATTTATTGGTCACTAGACCCTAAACAATGGCCCAGGTCGGGGTATGTGGAGGACCAACTTAAAGTTTCTTGTGCTTAAACTGGTGCCTTCCACAAATTATAGATGTAGATGCGATTGGAATCCAAGCCCATTTAGATGATTGGTCATTGGGTTCAACTCAAACCTGGCCATTGCCTTTAGGTGACCTATAAGATTGATGGGTCCTATGATCGATGGTTTTCATCTCCTTTGCCTGGGAGCTGTTTGTATTCTCGCCGAGGCTGGCTTTGAAGGATTCCGATATCTGAAGAAATGGCGGTCACGGGAAAACAGTCGCTGTTGTTAAATCTTCAAAGAAGGCTAGCTGCTGTGTCGATCTGGTATCAACGATCCAGTTTTAACTCATTTGGGGAGCTGACCGGATATCATGAAAAAAACACGCTTTGTGGTTCTTGTTCCCATATTCGAGTTATTTCGCTCAATACAAATCAAGTTTAAACTTCACCAAAAATCCCCGTTTTCTACAAACAATGGCGCCCGTAACCCCCATATTCCCTTCGCCAAAAATCTCTGTGCAGCATTTATCCTTCTAAATATGCAGAATAAAATTACAACTCGAATGTTAACAAAATATGATAGTTATAGCACTGATCAGATACTGAAACAAACATATAGGACTCAATATTCCTGTAATGTCGGGATGGAACGCGGTGGACGCGGATGGCTGAAGTAAGAAGTTGCTTCTCCTGGTTGTATTTACTAGAGAAAACAACCATTTTCCGCAAGCTTCGACGCCATTACAAAAGCAAATCGTCAAGAAATGGAAGATCAAAAGGTAACTTTATAGCCCCAGATGCAACCAGCAGGAGGCACATCCATACTGGCAGGATATAGAGGGATAGTACCATCAGAATTTCCTGGCCTGCATGCATCATCATAAATAGTTTAGCAATGCTAGACACAAAACAATAAAAGAAATGAGACCTCTAATCATTACAATTTCTTTTCAATCAACAACGTTGGATTAAGCCAATACTTACCAGTACGAGGATTGCCTTCTGCGTGGTCTATAATCCATTCGCCCATCTCCCGGAGCTTCCTCTCTGCTTCTCCCTCAGGCTTCCCAATGGGTGTTGATGCCACCAGATCAAAGAAATCAGAATTCCCACCATGCCTGTATTATAAGGACAGCACCCGAATAAAAATGGATGCCACCTGAACCAGTGTTTTTTCTTTTTTTTTTTTTTTTTTTGCCCCTGATAATCACATATACAGTTGTTTATATAAAGAAAGACATGCTCATCAGTCAAATCGCAATCATGGATTTCACTTGTTCTTCGTCCAATTTCAACCTCGCCCAAAACAAAATTCATTGAATTCAGAAGATGAGATGAGCACGATCAGTTCCATGGCCTATCTAAGGGCGAATAATTGAAGCGGAAAAGGGGAAGGAGTAAGAAACGAGCCTGGGTTCGACGTCTAAGGCACTTTCCAACTCCGAAACAGAGAGTTGCTGCTGCGTGGGAGACGGTGATGATGGTGGCCTACCCTTCATCCTTCGCCGTCTTGGGGTGCTGGGGATGTTCTGGCTGCACGCTTTGATGGTTGTGATTGAGCGAGAGATGTGTCCCACTGCCAATGCTGGGCGAAGACACCCCATCCCCGTGATTTGTTCTTCCCTTGAACTACTGGAGCTTTTTGCTGCCAGATTTTGTATAACCTTATCCGCAAGCACAAGTGCAGCTCTGCCGCTCGACCTTTTCCTCCCGTTGTTGTGGCCTTGTGGGAAATCACATCACCCCAGTCTACTGTCTGTTTGACCTACAGAATCTGGACCGTTAGATGGTCCCTGGATTCTTGGATGGGGCAAGGCCTGGCCTGCCCACTTGATTGATTAAAGTAAAGGCTGAGATTAGTGGAACTGTTAGTATAACAGGCCGGGTTAGATGCATCGAATCATCAGCCCCATTGAATCCTTATCTCATAAGAATGGAATTAGCTGAACGGTCTTGGCGGATGGTGGTTGCCAGCGCCATTTTGAAGACGCAGATAAACCCTGATAAACGGTATATCCTTGAAAAGGCGTGCAAAGCCATCGCAAAATATCCAGCGGCCAGCGCCATCTTCTGCGGGAGGTACTCCAAAAATATCCTGGTCAGTCGTCAATTAAGCTGGCGTTACCTTAGATAATTTCTTGTTCTTAACAATGAATGGAGTATTTCTGTTGCACTAAGTTCAAATTTATTCGGAATGACGAAGAGCAATGTGCTCTTTCCCCTGGAAATGCTACTTTTTGCCGTGTTTAATCAACATGTGTATAATATGTTTTTTTTTATGGAAGAGTATAATATGTTATAGCTAGCATATATGAATATAATTTAAACCGTTAAATATACGTACTCTGATTTTTAACATTAATTACTTATTTTAAAGTCAAATCAACATATTATATTCAACACAATAACATAAAATGATACTTATAACAAAAAGATTAGGACAATATAATATTCATGAAACATGAAACTATTATTAATTCAAAACTAAATATTCAATAAATTTAATTATCAAAAACTTATATAAATAATCAAAATTCTATTTTATGATGTTACATTTTAAGAAGAATGCAATTAATGGTCTGGATATTAAGAGTAAATTATATATTATACACTTTTTCAAAAGACAAAACATGTGGAATCTGACTTGTGCTGTATATTCTCCTATATGATCCTCTCTCATTCACATGAATCACATTGATCCTATTCTTCATTATCTAAAAACCGGTATTTTTTTTTTTTTTGATTGGACTAAAAACCGGTCTTAATCGCGTGTTTGAAAGAAAAGTTACCATGCGTACGTGGATATATTCAAATATGTATTTAACTCAACTAGATTTGTGATTTTCATAAATAATTAAAAAAAAAAAAACTAGAGTTGTAATCTTTTGCCACGGGTCGAATAATATGCTGTTTTTGACCACCACTATCCACTGTTCGATCTTCGTAAGCTCTGAAAATGCAATTAATGCCTAAGAAAAATTGTAAAGGCTTCCTCCATTTCTCTGAATCTCTCTTCCGCACATGAGAGTGAGTCTCAGCTGCCCCTTTATCACTCTTTCTTCTTTTACTCACAGCTTCGCTGGTCACTGTCTCTTCTAGTTTGGAAGGGCCATGATTTTTGGGTGCTAGTTTACTTGGAAACCGCTTATGGGAGTTAACAGATATTGGATCTATCGATTTTTATGGCTGCCTTAGCCGGATTTTGACATGACGGATGTGTGGGGTCGACAATGGATTTATTATTATTATTATTTATAAAGAGACTACGGATTTTTAGCCGAAGCTGGTTGTTATTATTATTTTTTTTTATATATCGATTTTAATGGTATTGAAAGCAAAAACAGTTTGGCATGGCTCGGAATGGCATCGGTCATCATTGATGTGTTTTTCTAAATTTGTAGTGAGCAAGACGTTGTTGACCAAAGCTCAAGAAAACGACGGCAACGGTGTTGGTGGTTGCATAACTTTTAATCTAATATGTGAGGATGATGCTGCCTGTGAGGAGTCATGAGTTGAATCTTGTTGCGCATTGCTGTTTTCTCCTGCTATTAACACAAACACTAATGCGCAACAAGATACAACTCACGACTCCCGCTAATATTCCTGAAGAAATTTCTTTGCGTATCACCTGGCACTAGATATATGGTCATCTGATTGATACTTGGACAGTCGGATTCAAGGTAATTAGCATTGTCTTTTCATGATTACAACAGTTTTGAAAGATCTAACCCGTACATATATATATATTTGAGCCTCTTTGTCCGTCGTTGCAACAGTTTTCACTTTTCACCAGATGAGCCTCTTGCACAGCTTGTAACCTGAACCGAGCGCACAGGTGGCGACCGAGATAAGGGCCAGCAAAGACGTGGCAAACGATGCGATCCCTGGCTGCTTTAGTCTATCATCTGTTGATCGAATCCGATGGATGGCAATTGCTGATGCTGTCGATGAGGACATGAGCATGTAAGCTAGCAACTGTTGTTGCTACAAACAAGCCTGTGTCAGTTGTATTATAGGCAGTTGTCACCACACAAATTTCATTTTATGTACCTAATTAATATATATGGTTGTATTATATATATTTTGGCTAGTAACGTTTGTTTACATGTAGTCATTTATATCAAGCACAACAAGTGTTTAAAATTTAGGCGCAATAATAATAAACTTTACCATTAATGTTGGACTTCACATCAAAAAATATATACGTATTGGACTTAAAATTCGACTGCAAAAAAGGTGGCCGCATATAATAAATTTTGTTGTAATATACGCTCAAACTTACTAAAATCTATTCCATATGTCTAAAAGAGTTTTTTATTAAAAAAAAAAAACAAAAGAAAAAATTCAAACTACGACGGTTGTAGACGAATATCAATAGTTCTGAAGGAGAATCATCCGATAACATATTGATCAACCCGCTTATGTTAACCGTCTGTTTCAACATTTTCAACCCCAAAATCATATTTACCAATTCACAATATATAATCACCAAGTCAACGGCTAAAACTGCCTGTCAGCATGATGGTTGTTTGCAACTTTGCATTTGCCTCCTCATCATTCTGATATTTTGCAATTTTCACTGAATAAATATTGATTTTACAAAAATGCCCATTTTATGAACAAGGTGTGATCTTGTTAGTCCAAGCTAAACAAATATTTCGCTGAGTTCATCTCAAAAAATCTATTTATAATAATTTTTTTTATTTTTTCTTTATACATTTGTTTATCTACATGTATTTAATATATAAACAAAGTTTTACAATTTTTAGATGCATGTACATATATTTTTAAAAATTTTAAAGATAGAGATTTCTTAAATATATATATATATACATAGATATTTAAAAATCTAAAAAAATATATATACAAATACACAAAAATAATAAAACTTAGTTTATTTGTTAAATATACTTTTATAAAAAGGTGTACGGAGAAAAATAAAAAAAATTTTGTTGCAAATATTTTTTTTGAAATTGGCTAAACAGGGCAATTATTTAACCCGGGTTAATAGAATCATTCATCTTTATGAACTATCTTACAAAAACATTTCTTTCATTAACTTTGTTCATATGTCATGGCCTACTTCCACATGATCAGAGCAAAGTAATGGCAACCTTGGATTGGGCCCAAGAACATAATCCATAGCCGGAGGATCTTATTTGATTTGATCAGTCAAATTTTGAGTTCCAGAATAATTCACAAAATCTTTTGGAAACAATAGTGTTTTTGCAAGCATTTTGCAAAATAATGTTTACTGGTAAAAGCTGCAAATTTTCAAAACAAAGGTGAGATAAGAAGAAAATCAAAGAAGTCATACATCTTGTGCTGATAGATGCAATTAACTCGAGAATTAAGGACTCGTCAGGAAAAAAAAAAAATCGCCTTGAGAATTAAGGAAATCTGACCTGATCAAAGACGAAAGCCATGTAGTCGTAGATCGGACCAGAAACCACGAGGCCTTTAAAAGCAATTTCATTTATGTCTTTGAATAGTAATCCAAAGTTGTAGAGGGAAGCCAAGATGGCTATGCTAAAGGAATACCTGCATATATGTATAAAAGATGAATGCGTTTTTAAATTAAAATCCCAACTAGTGTTCTGAACTGTCATCAAAAAGGGCATGCAGATGATGGATAATGATTTTTTTTCGGTGGTCACGAGGGAGATGGAGGATTCCAGAAAATTAATTAGATGGTATCGTAGGAGAAAACGCAAGATATAATTGGACAAAAAACTGGGTTGAATGGTGATCCAATGGTTAGAATCACTTGGGTCGGATCAATTAGATAAAGATGATATTTTCAACGACTTAGATCACCAAAACATGGGCATATTCGTTTGGTCGAAATGCAGAGGGGTTCACCTTAGCTCAGCGTAATTGCCAAAGAAAGGAGGTGAGCCTTTGCTGGTGTGGAGGATGGGAGCGGCAACGATGATGGCGGAGATGGCAGAGAAAAGGAAGGCAAGGAAACGGAAGAAGAGGGCGAAGAGGAAGGCTGGGTGGTGAGAACTCCTCCAGGTACTCCACGCTACTGAAGAGTTTGTGAAGGGAGAGGGAGTCGGGCCCGTCGGCAATGCCTGCTGTGTGGGCGAATACAACACCGGCAGCGGCGATGGCGACAAACCCGCCATTCTTCAACAGTCAATCTGCTCTCTCTCTCTCTCTCTCTCTCTCTCTCTCTCTCTCTCTCTCTCTGCATCGCATTCGCATGCATGCATATACAAATTAACGTTGTGGTGGAGTTTGGAACAAGTGACTGAGATTGCGTGGATTCACCTAACCCTGTGCTTGGTCTTGTATTATTTAAAAATGATTCATGTCTTTCACTTTCAGTCTCCTTAATATACGAGCTAATACTTCCTCAACCATGGCCAATATTCAATGTCCGAAAGACATCGGCCCCAATTATCCCAAACTTTTCATTTGGTGCATCAGATATACGAATTACTACGAGAAGAAGCATAACTAATTTGATTTATTTTTCATCTCGATGTGCCTTTAAAAAAAAATCTGAGGTAACCTAAAGCTGGAGTTGTTGATAGAAGAAGGGCACAGCAAGGACAGAGAATGTACGAAAAAAGTGTCCTTGCTCGGCAAAAGAAAAAAAAAAAGGAGGGTGGCAACAGGGCAACAACGGTTTTGATGGCCGGACGCATGAAAGTCTCTCCGTCGCAAGATTCGTACAAGAGTAGGGTCTGTTTGGTTACTGGCAGAAAATTTGAAGTTAAAATTTTTTAATTTAAAATTTTTCATTTTTCACAATTATTATTTTTTTCATCTTTTCCTATTAAATTATCTTATTTTTTCAATCATTTCTAAGCAACTATTTACATAATTAACTAATTTATTTTAATTTTATCCTCTTTATTACTCGTCATTATTCTTGTCGTATCATATTATTTGACAACTTTTATTATCTAAAATTTTTCATCCAAAATTTTATTTATTATGAAATACACTTGTAGTTTGTGTGCCAGGATTCACAAGTGGAGCTGGAACTACTGAATTGGCCCTGTCACTATAATCCATAAGGTATACGTCAAAGACGTATAAAATAAGACGATGGTCATGATTGTTTATTGAAGCTAAACAATGATATGTCACCAACAGTGCAATATTGTCATCTTTGAAAATGATGGGGTGACACATCCAGACAGTGGTTACCAGATGAACGGTCTGGATCACCCAAGGAAAGTTCTCTGTTCAACGGATTAGGAAATTCCCCACAGGCAAGACAGATGACCCAATGGCTAATCGACTTGAAAGTCCAAACAGGAGCTCCGCACATTTTTCCTGAAAGACTTCACTAGTCCTTTTTTAAAAAAATTCCATGTAGATCCACAAATCTTATCCTTAATTTCACTTATTACCCGTGCTGGTAAAAATCCGTTAAAGAGGCCATTTGCTTCTTATGAAATGACAAAAGTGTTCATCTTTAATTCTAATTTTATAGTTAAAAATTCAAGCTTAAATAATTTTTTAGCACTTTTATGACTATAAAATTATATATTTTAAATGTAAATTTTTAGTTTTAAGCAAACTAAGCTCAAAATTATATTAGAGTTTGAGCATATTCATCATTTCATAGGGTACTAATAACTTTCTTTAACAGATCTCTAATGACATGAATATGAGTAAAATTTTAGGCAAAATATAACAATATATTTAAAATTTTTGAAAATTCATGAGCATAAAGAAAATCGAGATGTGATCATTTACGAACGGTCGGTCGAACCCAGCGTTTCCGACCAGCACTCTAAGCCGTTGGATCGATCAGAGAGATTTTTTACCATTGGATGAACACTTGAAAAGACTGCGGGCGCAGCCGGCGAATTAACGATGGGCATTTTCCGTCCAGCCCCTGTCAGGGACTGTCTTTTGCACACGCAAGCCCCTCCCGAATAGCTCTCCCTCCCACGTGTCATCCCTTGCTCCCTCCCTCTCCCTTTCTCTCCCACTTTCTCTCCCTCCATCCCGCCCATTTCCCCCCTGCAACGCCAGCGCTCTCCCTCTCCTACTCGCAGTTATCGACTGGTCGGCCAAGATCATTCACGCACCTCCGAGAAGCTCATTCATGCCCACCTTCTGATGCAGACCACTATGAACAGGCTCCAGAATGAGTTCTACCAGATATGGCCGCCAACCACAACATGCTCGACCCAGACTCGTCGGTGTCTGACCGAAGCTCACCATGACGAGATCCAGCGTCTATGATTATGAAGACGACTTGGAGTCTGAGGATGAGATTCAAACGGTAAGGAACTCAATCCAGGAGATGGAGAGGGCGGCATCCATTGCAATGTTTGACCTCCGCGCCATTGCTGAGTGCATGATTGCTTGTGGGTACGAATCCACATCCGCAGTCCGATCGCAGGCCCTTAGCTTCCTCATCAAACTCGAGGACGGAATTCAAGCCATGCTCGATCAGTTTGTATCAGAAATTCAAAAGGATTCATCACGGGTCCCTGTTCCGGGCGGTTCGTTGCACCCACTCACCCAATACGTGATGAACTACCTCTGTTTCCTCAGTGACTACACCAACATCCTCATCAACATCTTCCCCGAATTTCAATAGAAATCACAGACACCACCGCAGAACTCATCAGCAGCAGAGAATTCGAACCCCCACTTCGCAATCTCAACCCGCTTCGAGTGGCTCATCTTGGTGCTGCTTTGCAAGCTCGACCACAAAGTAGAGCTTTACAAAGACATTGGACTATCGTATCTATTCCTTACAAACAACCTCAACTACGTCGTATCGAAAGTAAATGGCAGCAATCTACGGTGTATGGTCGGAAACGAATGGGTATCGAAGCACACTCGGAGAGTCCAGCAATACACGAACAGGTCGACCGAATGATAACCACGGGTAGGAGAGGGAGAGCGCTGGCGTCGTGGGGGGGAATGGCCGGGGATGGAGGGAGAGAAATTGGGAGAGAGGGAGGGAGGGAGGTAGAAAAGGATGAGACGTGGGCAGGAGAGCTGTCCGGGAGGGTCCTGTAGGCAAAAGACAGTCCCTGACAGGGACTGGACAGAAAATGCCCGTCATTAAGTCGCCTGCTCTGCCTGCAGTCTTTTCGAGTTTTCATCCAACGGTTGAAAATCTCTCCACATGATCCAATGGCTCGGAATGCTGGTCCGAAATGCTGGTTCGACCGACCGATTGTAAATGAACACAACTCAAGGAAATCATGGATAGACTGAGGAATGATTTTATTAGCCCGGGCTAAGTAAATGGCTCACCTAGCCCATCTCAAAAAATCTATTTAAAATAATTTTTTTTATTTTTCTCTTTGTACACTTGTTTATCTAAGTGTATTTAACATATAAACCTAATTTTACCATTTTTGGAAATGTGTATATATTTTTTTTAGATTTTTGAAAATAAGGGTATTTTAAATGCATATATACACAGATGTTTAAAAATCTCAAAAAAATAGATAAATATATTCAAAAATGGTAAAATTTGGTCTATATGTTAAATACACTTAGATAAAAAAGTACATATAAAAAAAATTATTGTAAATAGGTTTTTTGATGTGGGCTAAGTGGGTCATTTACTTAGCCCGGGCCAATAGAATCACTCCTCGGATAAATTTTGTTAATATATATAAAATGTGCTCTTTTTTATGGAACATACCGTAGTTGTTCTGTTTTGCTCGGCTTGTTTTTGTTACATTGATAAAGTATGGCAAGGCTTAAAAGTGGAGGTAGAAGATAAAAAAAGATTAGAGGTGTTAATAGTCATAATCAATTCATCAACCCGTTTGTCCAATCTGTTTATGAATGACTTTGGGTTGAGATTTTTGAATAAATAGGTTATAATCTACCAACCTATTTAACCGATTAATTAAATAAATGGATTAAAATTGAGATTTTATATTCTATTAACCTGTTTAGTAATACATTTAATCCACATATTCTGTTTAACTTATTTAACTCGTTTAACGTGTTAAAGTATATATATGTATAAACTCTTTACTTATTTTTCTCCCTAATTCTTCTGCATGTCATCCAATTTTCATTCTCCTACTATTGTCTCAATTTTATTTTGTTGTTATTGCTCTATTTTCATTTTCTTTGCCCTAAAAACAACATCTTATCTCTCCCAATAAGATCATCGTCTATTGTATAACTCGTTAATAACTCGCTAGCCCATTTATAAAATAGATTGTAAATGAGTAAGGGTTGAGGTTTTTTAAATGAATTAACAAATTAAGTTCCAGCCCATTCAACCCAATCCATTAACATCACTAAAAAAGATGCCTTAAGGACAAAGTGACAATTTAGACACACGACATAGGTGGCTTCCTAAAGCACCGAGTGGCAAGTGGTGTTAAAAAAACTTACAATACATTAAGGTGATTACTAAATGAATACAAGTATATGATTGGTACCTTCACCCAACACGTAGGGGCAAGTCATATTTTAAAAAAAATTATTTGATCATTATTTTATATTGAGTCAGCACAATGTTGAACCAACACTTTTTATATAGGCCTTGAAATAACTTTCGAGTTGGTTTAGATTGGTTTCCAGATAATAAATGTCAAATAAGATGATTTTAAAAATAGATACCTATCAAAGATAAAGGTACAATTACACTAAATTTAAATATTGTATGTTTCAACATTTTACAAATTAATAAAAACACATCATTACTAAAACAAAACTTGAGTAAATAAATGTAACTTTAATAAAATAAATTAATATATAATTAAACACAAGAGTTATATATGTGTGTGTAAATTATACTTATTGTTTCTTATATTATTTTTGAGATAAATTAATTATTATATTATTGATATAATTAATTATAAAAATGTAAGAATTTTTGAAGAAAACAATTATTATATTTAAACATAAACTTATAATTTTTAATAAATAATTATATTTAGAGTTAGCCGAGCCAGAGTCAATCCACCCTAATCTTATTTTTAAATTTAGTAAAAATTTCGAACCTATTCTTGTATCGGGTTAAAATTGTTAATTTTACCCTATCAAAAGTGTATCAGGTCAACCTAAGACCTAAGTTGGGCGGTAAAAAAGCCACCACGTGATCCCAGAAGAGGTAGGCCTGGGATCATGCCTTTAAAAATTACCCAAATTTCTTTATACTTCCAGAGTTGTGAAAGATTTTTGTTTCTAATAAGTCGCCGGTGAATTTTGATTTCTCCACAGAGCCATATCGATACTTGTTAGACGTGGTAGAAACCACGAAGGAAATTGGAAGTTGCAAATCTAGAAATTTCTAGATAACACTCCGTTGCCCCACTGATAAATTCAGATTTCATTCATGCATTTAACTTTAGTATATCATTACACATTGCAACTCTGGCAATAAAAAAAGTATCCATATAACCAAAATTTCCTAAAATGAAAGATATCGCAAATTATAAGAACAAAACTGCTCGGGGTAACGACTCACTGGAAGAAAGCAATTAAGTGGCTGCCCCTTCTTTGGACCCAGCACTAAGAATTGAAAACTGCAAGTACACCGCTTAGCTAATCCTTTTACATCAACCCCCTCCTTGCCTTCCATATGGATTGCTTTCACTAATTCCATGGCGCCCTCCTTCGATCTTCCTCCTCTTCTTCCTAAATTTTGATGCACTACTGTCTATCATGAGATTTATCTTTGGAGGAGACGTGAAGCAGAACGATGCAGCAACAGCCTGTTCCACAATCAATAAAACTGATAAATATCCGCAGACAAATAGCAACAATTGGTGCACCCTGTCATAGGGAAACTGTCCACACAAGATTGCGCAGTTGGCTCAATGACACACAAGTTATTTGTTTGGACTTCACTATAAGCCAAAATTGTCCAACAATGTACATCAGCCATAAAGCTGCATTCTTCCAGCCCCATGCGCATAAAATACATGATTGGCCCCAGATAATTGAGCCAAAGAAAGTTCTAGTATTTAATGTCTACTTAATTACCTGAAGATCAAGTCGGTGTACATTGAAGATGTCCTTCATGGAATGTGAATTATATGCTAGTATATAGGACCTGTATGCCTCTTTTGCTGACTTACTCAGATAATAGTTTTTAGCCACCAGCTCTTCCTGCACAAAAATTGCATCATGATCAACTTCTGTCCAAAGGAAGAACCACATAAAAGGGACAAAAAAACAGTTACAGTGCAACCAACACAAAATACCAAGCGGGATTGAACATTTGCCAGCTTCTTTTCACTAAACTCGTATGGTTTCACTGAGACTTTTGCTGCCTGGGGCAATCAACAAGAAAAAAGGGGATCATCATGCTCGATGAATCTCCAGTCATTGATAAAAAAGGGGCTCTGTTTAATAGAATATTGTACCTTGAGATAACGAAGAAATTGCAACTCTTCTGGTATCAGGAAGAGCAAAGCATTTCCTTTTGCACCCTCACCTCTGGCAGTTCGACCAACCCTGTGAATATATTCCTGTAATGCAAAAAGAAAAAAGACAAAAAAAAAAAAAAAACATCACTTGTAAAATGTGGAACAAAAATGAGAAATCTCGCTAATGCCTAAATAAGAAGACTGATCAATCCTGAGTCCTGCTGACTATAAAGTATGATTCAGACAATTCAATATGGCCAGCAGTCTGATTCTTTCAGTTATGTGCCCAAACACTGGTAGTTGGTAGGTACCAGCACATGGTGCAAAACCGATACAGAGTAAAAATATAGGGTGTGTTTGGCAATGGTTAAAAAATGTCAATTTAAAACTTTTCACTCTCCACAACTATCATATTTTTTAATTATTTTTTCATATTTTCCTATTTTCCTATACAACTATCCTATTTTGTAATCACTTTTACACAAATACCCACACCACTAACCTATCTATTTTAACTTTATTCTTTTTAATCCTCATCATTACCCCTATCATATCACATCATTTGACAACTTTTATTCTCCAAAACTTTTCACCAAAAGTTTTACTCATTCCCAAACACACCCATAAAGGTTTATGTTACACCCATCTATGTTTCTCTTTTCATAATTTTTTAACCGTTATTTTCCTTGGTGCTCCTCAATGCATTTATAAAGGAAGAGGAGAAGAACCTTTGGTTCATCTGGCGGATCATACTGCAGAATCCAGTCCTGAAAAAACATAACCAAGATCCGAAAATTTTGTAGTAACATGAGATGACAGGTGATGAGAGGAAACCAGATGGAAAGACAACAAAATAGGCAGTATCATATTTCAGATAAGTGGACAAACCACAGCAGGAATATCAAGACCACGAGCAGCAACATCCGTACACAGTAAGATGCCCTTCTCAGCCTTACAGAAGTCAAAAAAGGTACTTGTCCGCTTCTGCTGCTTTTGCTTGCCATGGATATCAAAGCAGTCGATGTGTATGTATCTGAGTAGTTCTCCATGGAACTTCACAGAGTTACAGGATGAGAAGAAAACCATCACCTTCTTCAACAGATTCCTCCTCAAAAAAGAATACAAGAGAATGAATCTCTTGGCACTCGGTACAACACAATAGCCTTGTTGCAACCCCTCAACAGTTGCCTGCAAGTCCCATTATCTTGTGAGTATCATGGGACTACGAAGGAAATGCACTGATAAAAAAAATTCCATTGCCACATTGTGTGCATTCGAGAGCATTGAGTTTCTAACAGATGATGCCCTAAAGAAAGACCCAATCAAAAAGTTATAAGACGGTCTAATTTTAGCATTCAACCGGTGACTAGCACTATCATGACCTGAATAGCACTCATTTGAGGCAAAACTTTCAGAAATCAGCATGGAAAGCTTTCAAGAAATTGACCTTTGTCCTTCCATCATCCACTCCAATATATACTGGAGTTTGATTGAGTGACAATCTCGCCAGATCCTCAACCTGCAGAACACATTCATTTCATTAAGTTGGTAAATTAAGAAATGACAGGTGCAAGAGTTGAAATTAACGAAATCAACCTTCTTAGTCTGGGTAGCTGAGAAAAGAGCTGTCTGCCTCTCCTGTTCATAAGCATAAAAATAAGTATCAATTAATTTTTACAGCAGAAATTCAGTTGAATGTGCGTAGCAAATTTAATAATCATCTGGTAAAATGCATTGCATTCTAATGAGAACGTGATTTAAGTCCAACAAAATGCATCAGTGGCTTGCAAAGTAAATTGAGAATCTAGGGAGAAGAGGAATAGAAATCAAGTGAATCGCTAGGACACCCCAATTTGGGCCCAACTTGATGATTTTGTCAAATTTAATCTGTTCGTTAGTTTTATAATTACGTTTTGGTTAAGAGACAAAAATTCACCCAATCCAAGACGTGTAAAAATCCCAAAAGTTAAGAATTACTTCAGAGTATTCTAAAGACACTAGAAATATTTATTTATTATAAGGACTCACAAGGTCCCAGTTCAAAATCTAAACCATCTAAAATATTTATCCTACCTAGAAAAATGATTCCATGTGATATGTTTTTATATATTTTTATATATACTTTTAGAAGATGTCACTCACACACAATTCACAATTCTGATTAATATGATATATAGTATTTAACAAAGGGTGTGTTTGGTTGGGAGTCAATTTTTTGATGAAAAGTTTTTAGAGTAGAAATTGTCAAATTAATAAAAAAATGATGTGATATAATAGGGATAATGACAATGAGTAAAGAGAATAAAGTTAAAACAGATAGGTTAGTTGTATCGGTAGTTGTATAGAAATGATTGAAAAGTATGGTAATTCGTATAGCAAAATGTGAAAAAATAATTAAAAACTAAAATAATTATAGATAGTGAAAAATTTTGGATTGAAAAGTTTTGGTTGACATTTTTTTACCCCAAACAAACACACCCAAAAGGAATAATCTTGAATATCATGATTGGATTGGATTTGACATGAATCAACAAGATGGGACCCAAACTAGACTGTCCTACCAATTCACTTTGGTATGACTGAATGTATAAAACTTGGCCTCAAGAATAAAAAAATCTAGATTTACCTTAGGTAGAATCTTAACTATTTGTTTCATTTCTTCTTCAAAATTTGCCTCCAAAATCCGGTCAGCTTCATCAATCACAAGGCACTGCATATTCAACAAACATGCATCAATCATCAAACATTACATGTTAGGAAACCAGTGCAAAAAACAGTTTGTATACCACCATGAAAGAATTGGTAATTCACTGCTAACCTTCAAATTTTTATATATGAATCCCTTGGTATTTTGAAGATGGTCCAAAAGTCTTCCAGGGGTTGCCACAAGTAGATTTACCCCCTTTGCAAGCCGTTCTGCTTCTCCCCTTCGAGCAGAACCACCAATAACCAACCCATGAGTCTGGCTATGGTACTTCAGGAGGTCCTTTGCAACAGCATGTGTCTGTTACATAAGCAAAAAGGTCAAGATAAATCCAGGAGGTTATCTTCATATAGAATGCATCACTATACTATCTCCCACAAACTTATCAAGATAAAGAAATTATAATAATTGCTTCAAGAAAGGATAATCCATCTTCATATATTGCACCTTCTCATAACATTAGGATGCTACAAGGTATGAGACAAGTAGGGCAGAATTCCACTACCATGTGTTGCTTGTAACCCAAGAGCTTATATATGGTCGCTGATCAGGTAGCGAAACTTCAGCCATTAGTGGTTTGTGATTACCAAACTTAGTGATCTCCCAACTTTTTCTAGCGGGCAATTCAAACTTCATATTTCGTTCTTGCTAAGTAGTGACAACCCTCATCATTTTGCAATCTGTACATTTTGGCAAGTTTGGCTTCAAGGCCCAAGTGTCGCTAAAAGAATTCGGAAGTTATGCAAGCATGATCTAACAATATTCCAAACAATGTTTGCAGATATGGCACTAGTTCAAGGATAGAGTAACATGACTGAGTATAAAACAAGCTCCAGCTTACACATGCATAGCAGTATTTAGACGAACATATTAGGCTAAGATCATCCTTGTGATCCTTTGAAACAGGCTTGAATTATACCACACTATGTAGCATCAGTTCAATGGATGAGAGAACTCCACAACTATTACAAAACCTCAAAATTTACCTTATTTTGAGTCCCTACCAGGAATACACCAACCAAAGAAAAAATTTCTATAATTCTCAGTAAGATCAAAAGAGGTTGCTACCAACCACTGACATATGAGAATAATATGAATTCAACAGTCTGTCTATGGGAATAACTACATGCAAAGTATCCATCCCTTACAATAGACATATCCACATGCCCATGACAAGATTCATCTAACTAAAGGGCTACAAAGAATAAAGTCAACCAAGGATGATGAAGAAGAAAATTCAAATCGAGGAATATACTTTTTTCCATCTACAACTGGTACAAAGAAGAGAGCTAGCATTAAAAGTCATCATGGCATTACATATCTATTGCTATATGATAGGCCCATCACGCAACAGAGCAGCAGGAGGTCATAGGAAACAACTAAGACCATAAATAATTGATCAATTAACAAGTCAAAATAGTGCCCAGACTTGGATGGTGTTAATGTAGTCGAGAACTTGAGTGCATTGCTGGCAAAACACTGTATTGAAATCATGAATTCAAAGGATGTAATGGTCATTTATGTTTACAGAGAATAACATGGTAAGAAGCAAACCTGTATGGCAAGCTCCCTAGTCGGGCAAATGATGACAACACCAGTTCCATTGCGATGAGTGAACTGGATGTGATATAACAACTCAACAGCTGGTATCAGAAATGAAAGTGTTTTCCCAGATCCCGTCCTTGCAGCTCCAAGAACATCTTTGCCCAACAGGAGTGGAGGGATTGATCTAGCTTGGATCTGTAGAGGAGCAAAAGTATGATGGTAAAGCAGTTCATGTCATGGGAAACAAGAGACAAAAACAGAGAAAACTCCAAGAATTAACAAATACAAGTTGGTATCAAGTTCTCCTCAGATATCACATGTTGCCATGTAAACAATCCCCCATAGATAACAGCGTTACACTCACAAAATAAACCAGAATGCAAACCAAACCAATTGCAATTAACGTCGAATATCCCCGCCCATTGGCCATATTATGCCTGATCTAAGCTGTAAAATAGCTTGAATTTTAACAAGAAATACTTAAAAAGCGAGCCCTCTCCAGTGCAAAAGTGCAATGTTCAGTTATCCATTGGACTTTAAGTTGGTCTTTGTTGCTAATTTCGAGCCATGAATTGGATAGTTCGGAAGATCGTCATGACGGATCACAAATATGCAATCTTCTAACCTAATTTCAAGAGAACAACACACATCTCATATGGCCCACTAGACCAGCAATCCAAATGCAGTTCAGCCGCATGAGAACCGATCACAAACCTGCGTCATGTTCTCAAAGCCCATATCTTTTATAGCTTTCATTGTAGGTTCTGATAACTCCAGCGATGAGAAAGACTCCATCGTCATGATTCCCAAGCTGCCGCTGCTGACGCTCTGAATAAGCCTCTGTTTCTTTGCTTCAACAGCTTCTGCTTCGTCTTCGTCGTCCTCCTCTGCAGCTTCGCCGTCGCTGCCGTCGTCTCTGTCAGAAGCGTCCGACTGAGCCAGCTCCTCGTTAATGTCTGCAGCTGCTACAACTTCTTCTTCTTCGCTCTCAACTGCTTTCGTCTTCTGCAGCTGCTTCCTACCATCAACTGCCGCCGCGAGGTGTTTCAGCTTCTTCTTCTCCTCCTTCATCTTCTTCCTCTTTCTCTTCTCTCTCTCCTTCACCATTTCTTGTGTTGAAGCCATCACTGAAGATGGAGTTCGGTGATCCGGGAGGGATTTAGGGTTTTCCTCCCTCTATATGTCGTTTTCCCCCGCGTTTTGGAGTGGCAACGCTGAAAAACCCTAGCTTGAGACGTTTTTTCAGTCGCTGCAGTTCTGCTTCTCAAGTTTTGATCAAGTTGCAATTTGCAAGTCTCCAACCAGTAACTTATGCTTTTTGCAATTATACCGCTTAATCAAAAAATTATATTTAAGGCTGTGCTTAGGATCATACAATTTGATTGAATGAGATAAGGATCGAATGGTATTTTACGTTCACAAAAAAAGAATTTCATATGATTAATATAATATCTTATTTTCCAATATAGAATAATTTATTATTTTAATATTAAATTTCTTATTTTTATATCTAGATGCTTAATTATCTCTTCTTACTCTTCTTATCCCGACCCTATCCCCATTTTATCTAATTGAATAATTCTAAATAGAATATTTCGCCACTAAATTTAGAAAAAATTATCTTATGTCCACCACGTTTAGTTATTATTTCTTTTATATATAGAACATTTTAAAAAATTTTCCAACAACTATAACATTTCACCACTAATTTCTCATATGCTTGTGTTGTCAATCTCAACCCAGACAGACATTAAGTGCATATAAAAATGTCGATTTTGCCTACACACTGTTATGTAAATAAAGATTAAAAAAATCGTTCATCTATTTTCAACTAAAACTTTTTAATCTCCACAATAATATCATTTTTTATTATTTCTTTATATTTTTCTATATAAATTATCATACTTTTTAATTACTTTTACATAACTACTTATACAACAAACCTATCTGTTTTTTGCGTGTTTGGTAATGAGTAAAAATTATCAAGTTCAAACTTTTAAATATAAAACTTTTTACTTTCCACAATTATCATATTTTTCAATTATTTATTCACATTTTCATGTACAATTACTATATTTTTTCAGTTATTTCTACACAATTAACCACACAACTAACTTATCTATTTTAACTTTATCTTGTTTACTTTTCATCATTACCTATATCATATCATATTATTTCGCAAATTTTATATTCTAAAACTTTTTATCAAAAATTTTGAAGATTTTCAAACACACACTTTTAATTTAATTTTATTTATTTTCATTATTACTTCTATCTTATCGGTTTTATCACTATCTAAGATGTCATTTAGAATCTTTATTTACAAATGGTGTAGGGTAAAATTAACATTTCTACGTGCATTTAATATTCATTTGGACCTAAAATTGATGGCATGGGCACTTAGGAATGATGGGTGAAATGTTGAATGCGTCATAACAAAAAATGAAATGCTGCGAGTAAAAAATAAATAATGGCTAAATGTTGTGGCTGTAAAAGAATTATCTCTTAAATTTAATTTTGATAAAATTATGAATAAACTACAAGAAGAAAGTCTTCATAGAAATTTAATTCTGATAACATTTTCATAGCATGCATGAAAAGTAAGATGTTTATCATTTTAAGAAGAGAAGTGATCCCATGCATTGGATCACAGTACCTCCTAAAATATTTTTTATCTTTTTTATAAATATGTATAGTTATAAGTATTTAACTTATAAATTAAGTTTTATCATTTTGAATGATTTAGATAACTTTTTATTTTTAAACAGGATCATATTTTTTGTAATTTTTTGACTCAAAGTCTTGCTAGTTTTGTTTGAATTCATATGAATTACCTTTCTGCTAATAAAAAATCCAATATTAACCGTAGAAGTTATAATACAAAGATTTTATCATTAAAAATTATTTTGAAGCTACAGTTCGCCTGTGCCACTGTGTATTGTCTTACTATATTGCACGTGTACTTCTTCACGATGCAAGTGAATAAACACAAAAGAAAATAGGGATACTTACAAAAATTCATATTTAAGATTTTTTTCAAGAGAGAATAATTCGACTTCTTCTATTTTTACTCATCTGAATATTGGATTTAGGCATTTTTCAGTGTCGAAGATGCCACGTCATCTTTAAACAGATGCATAACCTTGTGTAACTGGAGCATTGATATTTTTAGACGGGTTTTTGTTTTTTAATTTAAAATAACGTAATATTTATGTATTTAAAAATTTAAAATAAATATATAAATATATTCAAAAATGATTTTCGATCAAATATAAATAGATTAATATATTTATAAAAAAATTTCAAAAAAATCAAAAAATATTTTTGGACCGGCGTGAAAAAATTGGGACTCATCAATTAGCCTTATGGTTTAAATATTCGTAAATTTATATATAATCATATACTAGTGTTTTTATTGGTTTAAAAAATTACGCCTAATTTTAATATAGAAGATCATTTTATAATAAATAACTTAAAGAATTTATTTTGCAAACATTTAAAATATGAGTATTAATTTATAGATACACAATCATAGTTTATGGTGTATTTGAAAAGTGATGAAATTTTTGATAAAAAGTTTGTTATGTAAAAATTTTTAAATTGGTAAAAAATTATGTCATGTAATAAGGATAATAGTTTTGACTAAAAAGGATAAAATTAAAATAGATATGGTAGTTATATGTGTAGTTATGTGGTAATGATTGAAAAATAAGCAATTGAATCAAAAGATGTGAATAAATAATTTAAAAAAAGATATTGGTAAAAAATGAAAAGTTTCAAGATATATTTAAAAAATAAAAAACTTTTAGATGAAGGGTGTGTTTAGCAATGATGAAAAATGTTAAGCTAAAACTTTTTACTATTCATACGTATCATATTTCAATAATTTTTTATCTTTATATATAACTATAATACTTTTTAATTATTTTTATGCAATTATTTATATAAGTAACATATCAATTTTAACTTTTTTTTTCATCATCATTATTCCTACCTATTATATTATTTTATTCAAATTCAAAAATATCTAGTTCGCTTTAAAAGTTTTTGATATATAAATTTTTAAAATTTTAAAAAATGTAATATGATCGTAGTAATGTTGAAGAATAAAAAGAATAAAGTTAAAATTGATGTTTTTATTGTACCCATGTTCGTGTAGAAATATTTAAAAAATAATATAATTGCATAGAAAATATAAAAAAATTTAAAATAAAATTATTATAAAGAGTAAAAAATTTTGGATGGATTTTTTTTTTATTACCAAACACTTTTTTTTTTAATTTTTAGATTAAGAAGCTCAGACCGAAATAAAAAATTTCAGACGGAAAAGTTCACAAATACGTTGTTCGTTTCGCCCTTTCTCTCTCTTTCCGCCTTGTGCAAGAAATCGAAGCATCTCTTTTCTCACCCGGCCGTTCTTTTTTGGGTGGGAGGAGGCTACCAGCCTACTTCCTTTTCCGTAGGGTTTTCGACCCCATCGCCCTTCACCTTGTACCTCAACATCCACCAGAGATTGGACGCTATCAGCCTACTTCCTTAGGGTTTTCGATCCCATCGTCTTCCAGCTCGTACCTCAACATCAACCAGAGATTGGCAGGCCAATTGCAGGAGAGGAGGGCCAAGGATCTTCGGACGTTGCACTTCGCCATCCTCGTTGGGGGAAATCCACAGGAGTTTGCTTTACTCCTTCCGTTGTTCCGTAAAAGGGGTTTTTGTATTCCTTGCATTCTACACGCCAAAATGGTATGTCTTAAATCATTCAATTGCCCTAATTTCGAGAATTTCACTTTATGCCCTTTCCCGTTTCCCGTTTCCCGTTTCCTGTTGCTGTTGTTAGTTGCTGACTCCTGTTACTTTCTTTCCAATCAGTCTTCCCTTGCAGCAGCTAGAGCAGACAATTTTTACTACCCTCCGGAATGGACTCCAAAACAGGTAATATAGTTGTAGAAATTATGCTGTGCAATCTATAGGAGAAGCTTCTGAATCCGTTGACATGCTGAATTCTTTCGAATCTCTCATGTGATGCAGGGCTCCTTAAACAAATTTCATGGACAACACGCTTTGAGGGAGAGAGCAAGGAAGATAGACCAGGGCATTCTCATCATAAGGTTGGATCCTCTAGTCCTTTTATTGGGGCTTTGGATGATCGTAGGCTATCATTTGATGGCCATGTCATGGATGCTGAATTTCAGATGCGATTATCTGTTGTATAAATTGGGTGCTCAAGCGTGCCTATGCCATCCAATTCAGACATGATCATTGTTGCAGGCATTTGGACTTGCAGTTTTATGGATATTGATTAGAGCCAATTCATATTGCACTTGCCTTTCTATTGTACTTGTGATTCTCATGTATAAATTGATTTATTTACTTGTGCAGACTTGTCCCCAAATATGGACATTAAGAATCGGAAAAACTTGTTCCAAAATATGTAGAATTGATAACATGAGTGATTGACACCTCTTATCCTCCATATTATTTTTTGCATTACTACTTTTATGGAAGCATCTCACTCTTTTTTCGAAATGTCTAATTTTTTAGAACCTTAATAGCCAGAAGTCAGAATGAGAGAGTTTTACTGTTATTACACTCTCATGGTAGTTTCTCTGCTGTAATTTTATGACACTGAGTTGAAATGTAAACGTATAATAGTGCATTCCTATTCAATCAGCATGGCAATTTCTTTTAGATTTACCTTTATTAGCTGCTAGAATCTGCTGCTTAACTTATTTTGTTCTTATGTACCATTCCAGGTTCGAAATGCCATTCAATGTATGGTGTGGAGGATGCAATTCTATGATTGCCAAGGGTGTAAGATTTAATGCAGAGAAGAAGCAAGTGGGCAACTATTATTCTACAAAGGTGACCATGCATCAAATTTAAATGAATGTTTTTAACTTTTTAAATTATTGCGGAATCAATTAATTGTGTAAACTGACCCAAGCACCATTTAGATTAGAAGGTATTCAGATGAAATTTTCACTTAGGCTCACAGATATATATACATAAATGTTTCGTTAAAAACCAGAAGTGCAGTGAACCTGAGTTTAATTATTCTAGCATCTTAAAAATACATGGAAAAACATATTTAGTGCTAAGTGACTGCTGATATCAAATTAAATTTTGAAGTAATTGATAGTATTGAACCTACAGCATGAAAATCACAATATGATGTTCTGCAGTCATTAATTGTTGTCAAATCTGCCATGGAAATCACATATACAAGGGTTTTGAAGCTTTTACTGGAATGTGGCATTCCTTAAATCATTAGCGGATCCAGTTGCTCGAAGAATATCTCTATAGAAATGACGAACAGTAAGAATAGAAGGCATCTAGGAATTTTTTGGAATTATACCAACATTGATGGAGTCACAGCAGTTGGATATGTAGACATCTGTCTTCTATTTCATTTACTTTATTCTTATAAAACATAAACTATTAATTGCTTCGAAGAAAATTAAAAGAACTTGAATTTTAATTTACTAAATCTATAGACAAATCTTAGATATGTTTAAGTTTGAATCTTATGTTCTAACTGTAGTCATGTGATGATTGTGTAATGCTTTCGTGATCATTGATA
Source organism: Annona squamosa (assembly GCA_035584095.1). NCBI lineage: Eukaryota > Viridiplantae > Streptophyta > Magnoliopsida > Magnoliales > Annonaceae > Annona > Annona squamosa. The sequence continues at coordinate 9,098,453 of JAXCLR010000073.1, forward strand.
AACATGATAACCATTACTGGCCTCCCCGTTAGACACGCATCATTTTAAGTGTGGCACGTGTTTCCACATTGTTGCGGCCCTTGTACTTCTTCCAGCAAAATGACTACTGACTTTTTTGTTTATTTATTTAAAAAATCAGTAGTTGGGGCATCTTCTCTCCAGGCAGTGTATTTTTTGCAAAATACTATCGTGCTGTTGTCATTTCCAAAACTACCATTATCATAACCTTGCCGCCTTTTATAATTTTTTTTTTTTTTTTTTTTTTTGGGGTGCCTCTCCAATGACATCAAAGGAGTTGTAATTAACTGAAGTGGTGTCTTCTAGTTGCCTTTATTGCATAGATCTCTTGAGGTTCTGTTGCATGAAATGCCTGCATATTGTTTTTGGCCAAAAATTGCCCTTTTCCTCCACATATTCTAGGTGCTTAATCTTAGGACTTATAATTGTCAGATATGGAGCTTTACCATGAAGTCAGCATGCTGCAAACATGAGATTGTCATCCACACAGATCCAAAGAACTGCGAATATGTCATTATTAGTGGGGCCCAACGCAAAGCAGAGGAATTCGATATTGAGGATGCAGAGACATTTGCCCTTCCAGCAGATGAAGGTAGGAGAAGATCTGTCTCGTTGACCATATTATTCCCTTCTCTTGTGCAGCACTTTTATGCATTTTGAATAACTCATCTGGATTGTAAATTCTGTTGCAGAGAGAGGCAAGCTTGCTGATCCGTTTTACCGTCTTGAGCATCAAGAGCAAGATCTACAAAAGAAGAAAGAGGCAGAGCCCTTGCTGGTCCGTCTTCAGCGAGTTTCTGATAGCAGACATGCAGATGACTATGCCCTCAATAAGGCATTACGTTCGAAATTAAGGGTATGTTTATTACATGTGATTTTTCATTTGCAGCATTGCAGGGTTCTTGTCCACATGAAATGTAGTCTATTTAGTCTACTGTTGTACAAGATATATTGCATGCATGCCCACAGAGTAATGTCTCATATATGCATTTTTTGGGTATAGGATTTCCAATGTGTTTCTGAATCTGGAAGATTCTGGCCCAGAAATGCTGATGATCTCCAAGCTAGATGCGGATAGTTTCTTTATTGGGTTTCCAACTAATGCTAGGTTATGCCATGCCATACTTGGATTTGTAGACCTGCATCTATGACCGCTCCCAAATTGTTCATGTGTGGATTGTGGTCATGATCAGAAACCCCAATATAGCTTCACCATTGGGCCACCTTAATCATAACTGCTTTAAGAACTGATGCACTTGGTGCTTCTTTACTCAGGAAATCCTGTCGAATATGGATGCGCGGCATGTCTATCCAGATGATCTGGATTCTGCGTTACTTGTGTGATAGAATTCCAATCTCTTGAATGAGATTGCAATATGAGCAATTTATACTTAAGTGTCTGTGTGAACCGTTTGTTGTGTGACTGCAACATTTGTTCCCGATAGCGCTTAAGTTGACGATTATTCTGTGCTTCAGAGTCAAAATAAAAGGGTCGCTGAAGAAGAGGCAGCCTCGAGGAAAAGAGGTCTTGCTATGAGACTACTCCCACCTTCATCAAAAGATGCAGCAGCTGCAGCACGTGTGAAGTTTGCATCCAAGTTTGAGAAGAACAGGAGGGATAAGCGGTCTGCAATCAATGCTGCCTCAATCTTTACTGAACCTGGTTCAGCGTCTGGATCTGAGAAAAGGAGGTTTGAGCTTATAGCTAAAAGGAGACAAATCAAGGCTGGTGTTGCATCCTCCTTGTTAGTGGGCAATTTCAAGCCATCATCCTGGTCGAGCTATGTTTCCTCATCAAGGAGGCCTACATAATCAACAGCAGTTTAGCCAATTGCGTTGTCTTACATCATGGATCACAATTTGCCGATCGAGTATGATATGGCTGGAGGAAACAGGTTTAAAAATTTGTGAGATATTAAAATTTTCTTCGAGGTAGTGTAGCATTCAGTTGTACGAATAACGTGGGTGTGTTTTTGCGATGAATTCGTGTGTTGTAAACGTGTTTCTATGTTAAATTTGCGTTTCCTCTGTTTATGTGCGTGTTTTTGTTACATACAGCGTTCTAGACGCTCCAATTTCTCTCAAACTGAATCAGTTGGTCCCTTTTAGTTGTGTTTATGTTCTCCGTGGGTGATGATACGGGTGTATTTGAAAAACGATAAAATTTTTAAGGTATGTTCGAGAAGTGATAAAATTATTGGATAAAAAGTTCTTGGTATAAAAGTTGTAAAATTAATGAAAAATAATATGATATGATAAAGGCAATGGGGACGTATAAAGAGAATAAAATTAAAATAGATAGATTAATTATATAGGTAATTTTGTAGAAATAGGTTAAAAATAGGGTAGTTATATAGGAGAATGTGAAAAAATAATTTTAAAATATGATAATTATGAAGAGTAGAAGTTTATTTGAAGAGTTTTTGTTAAAAACAAATATGCCCTTAGATAAAAAAATTCGGGTGTAAAATTTTTTTAAGTGAAAGAAAATAATATGATATGATAAAGGTAATAATGAAAAGTAAAAAGAATAAGATAAATAAGTTAGTTATATGAGTAGTTGTGTAGAAATAATATGTAATTATATGGAAAAATGTGAAGAAATGATTAAAAAATATAATATTTATGGAAAGTGAAAAATTTTAATTTAATATTTTTTATTTATTGCCAAATACACCTATAGATAAACTCAAAGTCCAGCACTCTTGATTTTATTTTATTTATAACATCAAAGCTAATGTTATGAGTTTAAATCGTCTATATGATTTCGCACAATGTATTGACCTAAGATTTGTGATTTGATCAACTTAATTGTGCACTTATAAAGTCAAATAAACTTAACCAAAATACGAGAAAAAAAATAAAAAGCACGTTAACACAAGTAACTTTTATGAAAGCTATACTATTCCAACATTTCATTGAAGAAATAATGGCTTTATATGTAGTATACAACTTGACTATAGCTTAGCATATTACAGTACTCAAGACTTTTCTCTAAGTCTAGTTTTCTTTTCTATTTTACAAGTGAAAGTATAAGATATACTATGTAAAAGTATAAAGTATATATAGTATATACAAGTTAACCACATAGGCTAATCATTTAGACATATTTTAAGCCCAGTTCAAGCTATATGTTCGTGGATCTCTCATATGAAGACACACTTCACATGTCCCACATCTAAAAAGTCTACATATCTTCTTAAATACATCTTTTCATCCACCTTTCATCAAAGAAAAAATAATGTCTAAATGAAAGTCATTTACTTTTTAAGAGACATGATTTAGTCATCTAAAACTTAGTCCAAGCGGATCCACACGTGCACCACACAAACCCCATAAGTATAGTAACAGTCTATATCATTGTTGTGTCAACACTACTTGACAATTCTTCATGTTCATTGTGTACTTAGCCCTTTATTGTTTCTTCTCGGTAAGATCCCAATGCATTGATATTTAACTCACAATGTTAATTATTGATGTGATTCTCATCCTCGATGTGTACAATGTACATCTTGCATCCATGATCCCATACTCAAGACCATCTCATGATCCTTTCTTAATCTCAGTCCATCATTCGTCTTTGAACTCTTTCAAGCATATGTTAAGACTAGAATCATGAATGCGCCTTTTCGTATCTCACCTTGCCCACCTTGTGCAAATAAGCTTTCTACACAATCTAATGGTAAAGTGCTAGACATTGACAATTCTAACTTCAAGTGATTATGTGTCTATTATGATAGATTTTTTTTTTGTTTATATTTACATACATCTCAACACATATTACATTGTAGTTCTGAGACATTTTTACAAACAAGTAGATACATAACTCCTCCAAAGAAATCTGGAGACACGGCTCCATTAATGAATTAGAAAGAACAGCTTCCATCAAGCCTAAAGGAGACAACAACTCCCACTCTACCACAAAAGGAGACTACAGCTCCCACATCAATTTTCCGGGCCGAAATCCCAGTGTGGGATTCGAACCCACGACCTGTGCTAAGGAGACGAATGCCCCTGCCACCTGCGCTAGCCGCAGGTGACTATTATGAGAGATTTAATTGTAGAATTCTACACATGCACTAAATTGATCAGCATAATTTCATGCATTTTACAAGGTTGCTTTGTCACATCTCATTGCAATAAGCATCAATTGACTTTTGAATTTTGATTTCATAACATTTCTCATGAAATTGCATAAATTAGGATAAATCCTAGACAGTGGCCATAGCTTCCTGTGTGTTATCTATACTTAACTGGGCGTCGGGTATGCCAACCTATCCAAGATTGGTCAGTACTGTGTCAATTAGGGGTCTTTTTGATAACATGTGAATTTTTTTAAAAAAAAAATCTACTTTTTTTGCATCTTTTAATATGATTTTAGTGTCTTAACTATGTAACTATCATAAATAAAAATTATGTAACTGTCCTTAAGATTTTAAAAAATGTTTCAAAATTACTATTTATTTTGGCGTGATTATCCCCTCTCAAATAATAAAATAATGCCTTAATGTCAAATTGCTCAATCATTATCTCTACATTGGAACTTTTTTCAATATTTATCATGGAACTATCTTATGTATTATAATTTTATTCTTTTTATTTTTAATCATTACCTATGTCATATTACATAACTCTCTTATTATTTTTGACATTTTTTGTTTCTACTTTCTAACTTATACTTTTAACGTCTTCCCAAGCAGACCTTACATTCAAAAACTATTAATTTCAACTATCATTGACCCGGCCACCACACGTCTGATCAGTATCAACAGTCGAGATCGTTTAAAGAACTTCGGTCCGCAGTATAGCGTGTACAAAACATGGTTGTTGTTACAGCTACCAAAGCCAAGGCCATGATAACCGCAAGTAAGTGGACCCTTTACTTGTAAACATTCATGCATTTCATCATGCTTGAGAATGGACAAGATCTTAGTGGGAGATGACTGTGGATCCCATGAAGTAACTTTTCTTTTTTCTTTTTTTATAATCCTCCCTTCCCACCCCACGCCCCCGCCCCGCAACCCCCCCTCGGGTTTCTTAAGCTGTAATATTTCCAAGTCGTGGGCTCAGGATATGGAATTGCTGGCCATCCATATATGCTGTATCGCACGCGCAATAGTGAGCGCGTGTGCTAGATCCGAGCCCCCAGCTGGCTGAAAGTAGGGTTTTGGACCACGCGTCTAGTGGAATAACCAGATTATTAACAGGAGAATGAAAATCGTAGACATTGGTTTAATGAGAAAAGGAAGATAAAAAGGAAGAGAATTTCTCTTAATTAGCTATGTACGGCACGTTTGGATGCATTATTATTAATCTAATCAAAGTGGAAGCTATACCGTAAAAAGTTGATTCTCTCTAAATTGCAATCATGCTAGCTGCTCTCAAGTTGACTTGGAAACGCAGCCACCGTCGGCCACTGACCGTACAATAAGAGAGCTCTTTTCAAGCCATTAATCTGCCCTCAAAATGTTACCGGATGTCCATAAAGACGAGTCTTCTAAAATTCATGGATTCCCATTTTGACTCCAATATCAATTTATTGCAGTGGGACTCTCTCTCTCTCTTTATATATAGTACAGCGTATGCTCGCCCGATTAATAGTTTTTTTTAAAAAAAAAAAAAAACAAAAAAATAGCACGTATTTGAGAAAGAAAATTGTTGATTAATTATGGTCATTAAATAATATTAATGTAAAATAGAGAAAAGAAGAGCTTTTCACTTCTTTTCGTGGTGCATATATAAGTATTATTATTATTTTTTTGGCTCACACGTAGTGAGAAAATTAGGATATGCGGCTCATGCGTGGGCACATGTTATGCAATAATTAGTTGCAATTAATAGATGGTTATCCTAATGACTTAGTCTGTTTCTTAGTTTCACATTTAAGGGCTAGTCATTTCTTCCAGCTAAAATCTGCACCGACAGGTTAGGTAGTTCCAATGAGTTCGTTTTGCCATCGAACCATTTTCATAATGAGGGAATTATTTCCAAGTGCATGATTATATTTGTTGCTTGAGAAGGCTAATGAACCAAATAACATGCAAATGAACTCGACATTTTTAGCATTTGATTTTATTGAATTAACGACGACTAGCTCCAAATATATAGCAATAGAGTCATTGTTCCCTGATCAATATAACTAATATTTATTCCTTGTGGCCATCAATTACCTGCTTCGCAAATTTCAACACCAACGTCAGAGTTACGTGTCTTTTTTATTCGAAATGAAATGATTAACAACCTTTGTCAAGAACAAGTCACACCGGATTATGTAACCATATTGACTTTGCATTAATCAAAGGGCCCCTTCTCACATCACATGTTTCTGCAACAACAGCGAAAGCCGTAAATCAATATCACTTCACAAAGTTTTTCAAAATTAACTTGATTTGTCAAAGCAGGATGAGCAGTTTTTGTTTTGAATTACAGCCTATCAATATTCAACGCCATGGCAAAATTGTGAATTTTTGAATGTGTGATCAGATGACCCCAAGCATTCACATAATTTTTTTTTTTTTTGTTTTAATTACTATGTTACCCAGTTTGGCTGATCAAAGATAAATCTTTGTGTACTCAAAGGCTAAAATAACGAAGCTACCATCAACCCAACATTTGAACTACTTCTATCCAATATTGAACCGTGAACTTAGCTCTTACATTACTCCACACGCACCTACATCACGTCACAGCGTGACTTTAAGCTGCAGACAAACACAAGAAAGTAGTTCTCAAGGTCTTTCCACAATATCGAAAAATGGGACCAACTTCGGATTCCAACCTCTTGGGAATTGAAGGATAAGTGCGCCCTGCTATTCCCAATAGCTTTCTGACCTTCATCAAACGTGCGGGATATGATTCATCAACGTCGGAATATCTATCCCATATTCTGAGTCTCATGTGGATTAAAGTGCTGTCCGCCCTACACATCATCATCATTAATATTTCTGCCCACTTATGACGTTGGCGCATTTTCACTCCCCCAATTCGAGCTGGCCTTTGGTTGGCATTTGTGGCCATGTGATCCATCCACATGCCGTATATATCCTACACAGAATTTAAGCAAAGGTGCAAGTAATGCATTCCCATTCGTTCACACATATGCATGGCCTCGCTCCTTTGAATTAATAATCCCACCCACTATTGACCTTCCGTAAAACCATGGCCTTGCCACCACCGAACAGATCGAACCGTCTATGCCTCATGATCAGTATGCATAAACCGCACACAGAAAAGAAATAAATTTTAAAATAAAAAAGTTGAACATGCCTTGGAAGTGGATCATCAATCATAAAAAGAACAGACCACCCCATACAAAAATTCCCATTGTTTCAAGTAATAATAGAACTCTAGAATTAATGCTCAAAAGGTTAGATTATTGTCCAAGCGGGGAACATTGACCACGGAAAGGTTGAATTTCGCTATCTAAGAGATTTCTGGGGGATATATAGCACATACATCAACCCCAGAGATCGCATTTCAATTACATATATCAACCCCAGAGATCGCATATATATCAATTACATGGACTGCCTGATGCCTGGTGGGTCCCCATCTGCACAAAAAGAAGTGTGGATGGCTTTGAGACACCGTGTGCTTGTCTTTTGGTGGAAGGTCACATAAATGTGGTGGATGTCTTCCCCTATAAATATAGATACGCAAGTCAAACCGCATGCCATTTTGGATTCTTTGTATTATTTACGGTAATTTATACCTGGCTAATTTATGCACGTCAGGAATAATCATTTTAAAAACTTCATGTTGCATCTACAGCCCCCTTACTTTCATATATTACTACAGTGGACAGATCAGGACAAAGACAAAGGCCGTTGGTTTTTGAGTAATCATGTTTCGAGATTCCATAATCCAAACCGTTTGTGAGATGGGTCTCTCCTTCATTAGCAAAGCCCAAAACCGAAATCTCTTGGATTGAAGGATTTTTGAACTTGTCATGGACCGCTAATTAATTCTATAATGATTTCTATCACCGTCCACACACACTACAGGCCACGATTTGCATGCACTGCAGCAAATGGCCCCAGATCCAATGGCTATTATCTCAGTACATCCCAAAACAATATGTACGGATTTATTATTGTAATCGTTATTAATTCTGTTCCATATTAGCATGGAGAAAGAAACTCATGAAATTCCCGCCCATGTGATGTGATGAACCGTGCCGTTTCAGCCACTCATTTTTTATATTAACACAATACTAGTATAATACACGAAATTCAATTTTCTAATCGTATTACAAATAAAAAAGATAAAAGCATGGCTTCTTTGTGGATGTAAACCTCTCCTAGCTATCTACCAAGAATACAACCTGAGAAAGAAAGGAAGAAGAAGTTTTCCTATGGAAATGTGACATCCATCTCTTGACGTTGAAGGGACCATGATCTTGAGGGTGTTGAAGGTGCCGATCGTTGGATCATCATGACTTGGACATTTAGATCCACGCAATGCAAAGGTGGAATGGATACAACTCAGCTCTCTACTGAGAAAATGAAGCAAATTAAAGGCTAAACCGTCTTGACAACCTTGTCAATGCTTCAATGCTTGGCAGAAAAAACTTCAGAATTTAATTGTACATATTGCACAAACATTTGTGGCAGTCCCCAAAGATGCACATTTCCAGCCTATTATTGAATATGTATAGATCTCAATCGGATCTTTCTTCCACATGATGAAAAAAGAATATGCGATTATGCTTACGAGACCTGATCAGCACTCACCAACCCCATCTTTTGATGAAAGCTAGCTTCAATGGTGCAATGGATTAGGCCCTGTGGGGACTAGCCTCTTCTCGACACCGTACCTTGGGTCAATCTCGCTGCCATCGGGTAGCGGCTTGGCAACTGCCACCGCCGGAGGAGGGTAGTGGAGGTTGTACCATCGATGATGTCGTGTATCGAACGGCGGCGCTTGGTGCCATGACCTGGCTACCAACAATTTTCTGTTGATGATCATGGCCATCTGAACTGGGTGTGTGCTTCCAGTGTGCCTGAATTGTGTCAGCCCATGAAGCATGAACAAGATCAAAATTGGGGCCCACAAGAGAAAACCCACTAGATGTGACATCCTCATGGTAAAGGAAGGAAGAGGAAAGAGATGAGAAGAGGAACCATGAGGGGTTGGGGGAGGTGTATTTACATGGGGGATGAGATTTGAAGTCTTTTAATATTTTTTGCTGTGACAGCTTGAATTTTGGGTGGGAGTGGGAAGCTAGCTCGCATATATAAGTATAACATGGGATAGAGCATGCTATGGGGGTGCGTTTGCTTCGGTTTGACTCCCATTTTTTATGTGTTTGATGAGGTTCCTTTCAGCGCCAAACAGGCCAAAATTGCATTTTCCAATGAAACTTCCTTTGCGTTCAAGGAACAAAAGGCCCATTAAAACTCTCAACAGTCAAAGGGGCAAAGCTATGATCCTGTGCCGAGGACGCACTCTGCATCATCGGCCGTTGTTATCTTCGTGGTTTACTGTGCATTTTCGTGATCGAGACTGGGTTGGACATTTCAAATGTGGATTTGTTTTGGAAAACGGTATAAATTTGGCATTGGAGACAAAGGGGTGGAGATTAATTTGGCCCACTGTATGGACGGCTAGGATCTCCTATTGAGGAAGCGGAAGAATAGAGGAAAGCGTAGACAGAGGCAGTGGCCGAGGATATGGTAATTGCTTCGGTAATTATAGCCGTGTTGAAAGTTCTTTTGGAGTAGTATGAGGCATGATGCATGGGACGCTCCTCCCCATTGCACTCGAGGAAAACAACATTTCCGGACCACCGCACCCCATTGCTGGCGATACACCCATTCTTTTCACACGATCATGGTAAACGAAATATATCTAGTCGGACGGGGGGAAGTTGAAAAAAAAAAAAAAAAAAATCCAAAATCGGTCAACTAAATGCCTGATGCGGAAGATCCGTGTGCTGTCCTCTGATTTTTGGATTATTCGAGATCCGAAAATTTGAAGGGTTAGGATTGACGCTTCAAGGACGTTCCGGACGCGACCGAAGGCGGGGATCGTCTGCCGCGGCTGAGAATTTGAAACGGTGCACCGCACTTTCATATCTCCAGTGGGTCATAGCACCTACCTCACAGGTCGGCGTCGGTGGCGCCCACATACGAGTGCCGAGTGCTGACGTTCGTGTCGCTAAAATTCTCAAAGTTGAGCGACGAGGGTCGAGAGTCGAGAACGAGTTCGTTGGCCGCCATCTTTTACAATTTGCACCCAACATCCTGCAGACGTCGCTGCTGGTGCTGAAATTCTTCCGCGTTCTAGTCCCTTTCCCCGCTTTTATTCCGGCGCGCGGCTGGGATCCGTACGCAAGGCAAGCCACCGCTGTTAATTGTCTCTTCTAGAACACAAGAAGATCATTGATTTCAATGAGGTAGGCCAGCAGCAACGATTACGTCCTTCGGACTGAAGAATAGGAGCATGGGGTCGCCTGCATTGCCGTTGCACGTGTGCCATTAGTGGGGTGCAACTCGTATTCGATTGGGTTCTTCTTCGTTCATGCCTGTGAAAGTCTTATCTGTGTTCCGTTCCAAATCGAATATAATCCAAATCTGTCCGTTCAGTGTAAAGCATTCAATTTAAAGAAATCGAGTTATTTTTTATATAAATAAAATATTAAAATGGAGAAGAAAATATGAGAAAAGAAAAGGGAAATCTCTTTTGAAGAAAAGAAAACAATATATATAGATGATTACACATAAAAATATGAAGTTATATAGCTCTATACCAATTATACGGAACCTACGCAGTCTTAATTGAAAACATAAATAATTTTTTATACTCGAACAGGAAAGCGTATGGTTATTCGTTTACCCGTAATTACCCTACCTAGGTTTAGGTTGCACCCCCGATTACTAGTTCGCTTCCAATTTATAATTCACATCACTTCTGAAAAACTTCAACGTTTGTTAATTTACTTAAAAAATTTCAATAATAACTCATTTAATAATGAGTTCGCAATTTGTTAACGGGTTATATATATTGTAAATAAATTAAAACCAAATGAATTTAAAGTTAAGTATGTATTATTTATAATTATGTGGTAAAATTGATCTATACCTACGAAACATGTGGCATGACTAAATCTTCAGCGGAGGGTATATATTTGACATGCTAGCACAAAGAAAGATAGTAACTCAAGGAAACAAAGAGAGGACAAAGATGGGAAAATAAAAGGAGATAGAGGAGAGAGATGGAAAGGGAGATGATCAAAGATGAAAAGACAAAAAAAGAGAAAAAGATAAGAAAAATCTTACTAGCGATGGGGATGAAGTAACATCACAACACAATATAAAGAAGTTGTAAAGTTGTAAACATATGAAAGAAAATAGGACATTAAAATGGAGAAAATAGATAACAGAAAATTGAAATGAGAAAAATAAATTTAGAATTTAGGAAATATATAAACTCCCTTTTAACATGTTGTAAATAGGGTTTACGGTTAAATAAGTTATTAAATGAGTTGATGGTTAAAACAAATAATTAAATGCGTTGACGGGTTGTAAAATCTTAGCCTTACTCCATTTATTTATTTAAATAGTTAAAAGGAGTTGGCAATCATAAATTATGTATTCAAAAATTTCAACTCAAACATATTTATAAAATTGGTTGGAAGGGGTTGACCATTACTATTAATATTCCTAAATAGGATAGCCAACTTCATATATGACATGGGGAAAGAAATTATCGAAAATATTTTAAAATATGTTAATTAATGGGAATTGCCCAGTTTTGAAAAAAAAAATATATACATTGGTTGGTGAGAGGGCCATTTCTCGAATCTGGCACACATATGCTCGCCAACAAAAAATGACAAGATCTCAAAAAAAATACACAAGGCCAATCTAGCCCAGATACATAAGCTTACAACAACAACAACGACAACGACAACACCAGCATTGGAGCGAAGTTGTGTCCCTAAAAGCTCTAAACTTGGATATCTACTGTAGCACGAAGCATGTTGCTGATGCTTGCTAACTCTTCAGCATCAACGTGCATGGGATGGCGCAGAAAGCCGGAGGCACGACATTATGTAGCCCAACAGCTCTTCGCTGTGTAAAAAAGTAAAATCCAAGTGGGCGTATTCGTATTCTTCGTAGGATGCGTCAACGCCCTGATCTTTCATCAGCTCGTAATGCTTCCTCACCATCGACGACGGTATCACTCTATCCTTCCTGCCAGCAACTAGGAAGACCGGCACGTCAATGAGCCCATAGTGCTGGCCTAAATCCAAAGGCTGCGACGAACCATATGCCTGCATATTGGCTGCAGCATTGCCGTAATCATACATTGTGAACTTCCTCGAATGCTTCATCTGCACAAAATGATGGCCAACGCGAAATGATATGCCAGGCATGTTGTTTGCATTATAATGAGGCATGCCGATCGCACCGACCCAGTTCGAGCTGTCCCCACCCACAAAATAGCTTAGCAACGTCTGTACCAATCCTCCTAAAGCAGGATAGTTGTGAAAATCCCTGGCCAGCTTGTGCACCAGCATGCGGAAGAACCTGGTGGGTATGTACAAGGCTGGCATGATGCGAGCCAAGATGGGAGCCATTGCGAGGATTACGTGTTCTGCAACTGTGAAAGTTAAGGTCCCATCCTCATGGAAACCTGCCGGTGACAACAGAATCATCCTTGACAGCCTATGGGGCTTCTTCTTGAGTTGACAGGTTATTGCGTACATCAACATTGCTGCACCCCCCAGGCTATGGCAGATTGCGGAGAGTGTGTATGGCTGCTCTTCGATTGTGTCTTTAAGTCCGGATTGGCCGAGCTTGATTTCAGAGGTTTTTATTTCATGAATCCAATCAATCAATGCTGGCATGTCTTGAGTCCCGTGTTCATTAACTGAATAGTTCCAGTACCTACCATCGGAACCCAGATGCAGCATTATGCCATAGCATCATTATGATTCCAGCAGAAATAAAGCTGTAAGGCAGAATGAGAATTTTGCAGCTCACTCTAATGTTAGTTAGGACATACTTTGCAATGATGGCAGCAAAGACAATTGCATCATTAGTATCATCATTTTATAGGGCCATAAACGGTGTCTGGTTGGAAATTTTAGTAGTTCTATGTGTTCAATGTCGTCGAATGGCATTCTCACCGTTCTTATGGATGACACCAATGTCAATGGTCCTCAACTGCATTCAATGTGACCAGCAGAATACAGAGGATGATTCTTTCAAACCAGGGCAAGCTACTAGCAATCAATAACATTAACACTCAAGTAGTGAAAGTTGCAGAGGTGAGGATGGCAATAGTAATACCATCAGATTGTCGAAAGCAGCACCAACACTTATCCAGTAACAGAAACAAGGTAAGAGATGAGAGGGTACAATCAAACACAATGACTGCATAAAACGACTCCAATAAGAAAAGAGGGTAATCCATCATTGGAAAGTCTGGAATAAAAGGCATTAGACAAAAAACCTGGAATGAGGGCTTGGTTTCGTAGGAACAATTTTTCTTTAAGGATCTTTTGAGTTTCTTTGAAGGAAACTACATTTGAATTAGAGACGATTTTTAGAAAAATACCTGACAGCACAACAACGTGATGAACATATTTTAATTTAGTTCTTTTTGAAATCATAATTCTATTGCTATTTAAGTTATAAAATATCTGATCTCAAAAAAAGTTATAAAATATCATTTTTATGAACGTGAGCTTACCAAACACATTGAAAGGTCATCAAATGCTTGTTGCATTAACAAGACTGCTTCTTGCGATTAGAAAACTAAATCAGCAGTGGTCTTAGACGTTGTCAATAAGGAATTTGAGGACTTGACTGCTTCAGTCAGAAGCGAGAAGAAATGGGATCTAAAATCTAACCAAAATAGCTAGATGAGATGGTCATTGTGGTGAAGAAGATGTAATAATGACAATGATGGAGATTCTGAGATTAGTAAGAGACTCGAATATGGATCCTGTCCCACATGCATTTTTGAGCTATGAGTCAGAAAAGAGATGTGACTGTTTTCCATTTGTCTCCACGTAGTAGTTCAAACTTAGGTAAACTGAGTTACCAAATTAGTAGCTTCTGCCAACTTATAGTATGATAGCTTAAACACTACTCATCAAAATACGCCGGGATTGACCTTCTGATAAAATCTTTGCACATATTTACTCAGAAGTCTCATTAAAGTGCATAGGGTACTGTTCCAATTTTCTTTCTTAGTTTCGAAATCGTTGGCATATTTTGGGAGTCATTATTTTTAGATGCTTTTGGTTTTACCTTGCATCATGGATTGAACAATTCTGAGACAACATAAGAAAGGAACTCACTTCCATGAGGAAATGTTCTTGTCAACATGCTCTCTAGAAACCAAGCCACGTAGGTTCCCAAGGAAAACATCATATCCTGTAAAATCGGACATAAGAGTCCTCATTTGAGATTACTGATCAAATTTTAGAATAAATTTTTGAATATACGAGATGAACTTTCGAATATGGTAAGACGTACCTTGATCAAAGGCTGCAAATGCTGGAGAACCAACAACTCCATTGGACACCCAACTGGATGTAGAATTGAAATATTAGAATACCGAATGAGGCAATGAGCAAAAGTGCATGACAACGTAGACATAAAAAAGAGAGAGATAAGATGAAAAGGATATGTATGTGTTAGAAAATTTATTTAGTTCATTCAACAATACTAAGCATATTACCTATTATGTCAAGGATCCTGAGGCTCTAAATGGTTATAAAAGTATATATGAAATCTTTAAGATCAGAAAAATGCAGAGTTAAAAAGAGAGAAATAAGATGAAAAGGTTTATGTATGTTTTAGCAAAATTTATTTGGTTCATTCAACAATAGTAAGCATATTACCTATTGATGGTAAGGATACCGAGGCTCTAAATGGATGTAAATGTGTCCATATGAAATCTTCAAGATCAGAGAAATACTAATTATTCAGCGTGTGAAAGTATAAAGAACGGCTACTCTTACAGCGACAAGTGGGATTTCTACTTTTTTCAGCTAGCTTGAATTATATGGGATATACGTTCTCAATCTTGGCACTCACATTAAGCACTGATGCAAGAAAATAGAAATGGTCATTTTTAAATGTCTCTAAATCAAGAATCCAAAATCCCTCTTTTGGTCCTCTTATTTCTTAAATTGCTTTTTTTTGAACATCACTTAAGTCCAAAAGTGAAAATCAGTTGATCATCTGTTCCTTTTCCATAAGTTTGCTGACTTATTTTGACATCATTTGAGTCGAACATTGCATGCTTGTACTGCTTGAAAATAATGAATTATTTAAAAGGTGATCTCTTCAAGCCTATGCTCAAATCAAATGCTAAATCAGAATTTCAGACTGAACTGCAATTCCACACCTTGCATCAGTTGGCAAGGGTAAGAACATATTGGATGAAAAGCAAATGGATGATGACAAATAATTTAACTTGCTGCCTTTAAATGAAATTTTGAGAAGTATACAACTCACCCCAGTGCAGAATCCAAAATTCCATGTTGTAAAAACACAACCTTCTTCGAATCACGTCTGTAAAGTTTTGCATTTTAGGATCCCAATCCAAGTATGGGAAAGGTTTCAAGATCGAAATGATTCAACAGAACTCGCTAAAATACAGGGTTACCTTGGAATTCTTTCAAGAAGGAGAACATATCCATCAGAAGTAACTACTCGAATAACTTCATATGGATACCTGAAGTAGAGAGTCTAATGTTAGAATTAACTTCCAACTTAAGAACAAATCTAAGTGTTATCACACATGATATAGACAAAATTTATGATTGTTCAAAATTTGTTGCAACAAATAGGAGTAATATAGATATATATATATATATATATATAATCCTATTCAATTAGCTCATAATTCAATGAGAAGATAACTGCATTAATGAAATAAATACGAGAAGGATGGCTGATTACAATCATCATACATAACATATGAGTCTTATTAGTAATCTTCACCATGTGAGAAGATTGAGGGGTATCATAAACGTAAAATTTTTACTTTGAATATTCTTGGAAACAGACAAGGATGGATTATAAATAAGATAGACCAGACTAATATGATGAACGCAAGAAGAGGAGTACGTGAATTGAACGACTCTAGCTATTGATAGGAAGATGTGATTATAACAAACAGATGACAAGTGAAATCAACCAAATAACAAATATTAAGTGATAGAATTTTCCAAATTGAATCTACATGTATGCCGCTTCTGGTCCCACTCGTTTGCATGACTTGGTACAATTCAGAAACAAACACATCCATATACACTAGCAGGCAATTCACTTGTAATGAACCATAAGCCGCAATACAACAACAGGTAGCCACATAAATATGCAATAAATACTTGATGTTATCCATTTTTTGAGATTCATACTTACTATAGGCTACCTTTCAAAAACCACAATGACAGGAACTAACATAATCCTGATAATCTGGGCTTTAGAAATACCATTAGCTGTCAATATTATCAGCCCAACACTCAGCATAGTTCTTGAAAACACAACACAAATTTGAGGGAGCTAACTTTATATAATGAATCCAGATTATTAGGCCTATTGTCAGTAGTGATACCGATTAGCAATACTGCAATTATTGATCAACACTAAGAATTAATCCATCATTTTCATTTTCTTTAGCCCACAAGTGACATGAACTGTAGAGTTAAATGGATGGTCCAAAATAATGTCATGTTAAATACCACAAGATGCAGCATATAATGCACCTTTGTAAATTTTGACCATTCCTTTTGAATCTTAACATCAATATTCTAAGGGCAACACGGCAGTCAAAGAACATTTTCCACATTTCAACAGTAACTTATATGCGTACACTAGTTATAGAAATGACGTTGGAGAGCAATAAGAATAACTGGAACTCTTATTCGTGAAGTATGTAGTGGTTACCCAAGTTCTGTTATGACATCTTGGCATGTCCTTGCATCTGTATCTGACTGCTGAAGGCGAATCTGCTTCTTATTAGGACTAGGATCCACATCTCCTATGGTGGCTGTGAAAACAGATGCTTCTCCATTCGTGCCTTCCTGCTTTCTACTGTAACAAGAGGACAACCACCGAAACAATATACAAAGAGCTTCTGATGGCGATAGAAGGTAATGTGCTGCCTTGTGAACCATGTCAAAGACAGCTTCTATGAAGATCTCCGTTGATAATTGAAGGTCCTGTTTGAGATAACATTGCCTGTTATGGCCATGCAAATTCATTGTGGAGAAAAGTTACCAACAGATAGAAGGAAACAACAAAGAAATTTAAATCAAACTGGTGTGGAAACATACAAGGAGTATGACAGTTGGAGTAGAACATGTCTGTCAACTGTAATCGAAATGTTATTTAATATGGCAATAAGGTTCGCTGGACTATTTACGTGGTAGGCTATGGATATCATGGTAGATAAGAGAGACACACAATGTCTCCCTCGTATGATCATATCTTGTTCAGCCTTTGCTGAATTGTCATATATCAACCAAAAGTTCTAGTGCAAGTCATGTGTTAAGCTTAATCTCTTTAGCTATAATGGTTATGATATGTCTGACACTCTCTTGCAAATTGAAGCTGAGGATGTCAATAGGATCATATTCCAATTGAATGCCAAACAACATATTGCCATGATACCAATGCTCCACTGAAAAAGTAAAGAAAATTGCTTCAATCGAGTATCACATAAGAGATTTAATTGAAGAGCATTTCCAAGAAAAGTACACAACGACGGTCATTGAACAACCTCAACTACACCACGTCGCTTATCAGTAGTTCTGGGAAACATGTGATCCTTGATGATCTTTGATTTGCTAGAACGTTGTGAATTCGAAGGCTGGTGATCATTTGAAGTTCTGGAAGTCGATCTTGACTTTCGAAAGTAAGAAAGATCAGACACATAACTTGGTATCCCTGCAATTACCGCTATAAGCCGTGACATCCATGAAAACAAGCTTCTGATCCAACACATTAGACATGTCTTGTACTCTGCTAAACTGGTTGCCTGGGATAGATATAGAGACTCAGACAGACTCAGATCTGAGTCTACATCATCGTCTTCTTCAGCCGACATAAAATCTTCATTTGATGAAGTATCAGATTCTTTAGAAAGTTCATAGATTAATTGGTTGAAGGAAGAATCACCCCTATCAAAAGTCGTAAGACCAGTCAGAAAACAAACTGAAATAGCCCTAGGTTATTTTTCCTAAGGAAGGAAGAATAATCCATTTTAACAATTAGACACTGAAAAGTAGGACTTCAATTTATACCCAAGATTCTCCACAAAAAACTCAAGAGACATAAAGAGTAGTGATTATCGTCTCTTATAAATAAAGGTACACATATGATCGCCCTATTCATACTTCAGTCCGAAGGCACATAATTTTTCTTTCTAGTCATCCAGAGTGCGCACCATCTATGTGCATGGAAAGAAGGCCAAGGCATGTGGTATTGTAGCCAAACTTATTTGATGGAAAAGACTTAGGGCTGGTGTTGGTTGTGTTGTTAGGACGTTCTTATTTTCCAAACTTCCAGGATAACGTTTGTTGATATGTGGTTTTGGAAAAATCAATAACAAATAACAATCATGCATGTACTCACAATGTGCCCCATAAGCTGATATGCCAAATAAGAATGTCAAATGACTGTCCATCAGCATCCATTAGTGAAAAGCATGGGGACCAAATGCATGGAAGACCTAGAAGTTAAGTCATGTTATAATGTAGAGGATGTATAATAATGCATCTTTAATCAATCACTCTGAAATAAGAATCAGCTCGGTTCATAATATAGCAGGATTTAGACAATGGAATAAACTAGATCCATACACATTACAAGACCCATACCAAAGTATTATCTCATAAACAGACTATAACGACTAAAAACTCAAACTTGGAGTTTGAAGGAATTAAAAATCTAGGTTTGGTTGGAACTGTAGTTATATGGTATAACTTCTCAAAGCTATTACAAAAAAAGGTTACGCTTTACTACATTTTCACATGAGTGAAATAATTTCAGATGGAAATTTGATCAGTGAACTTTCTATAACATGCGATGAGAATTCTCAAAAGGTAACTTGAACATTTGTTAAAATGACAAGATGACATTCACAAAGATAAACAGAAGATATCCCGCAGAACGTACTTTTCCATCCAACAAGGAAGCCGAGGACCACGAAAAGTGGGGCGAAGCTCCCATCCTTGAATACCTTCAAGAATAGTAGTCTTTCCTGGTAGTAGAATCAAAACAAGGGCTGAAATCCCATTAATCAGTCTTGCAACATTGTTCAAAGACTCATACGTGAATGTTTTAACTGACCTGCAAGACAACATGTTTGGCGTCATTTATTTATTGCATGCTCAAAGAAGGATCAAGAGGCAAGTTTTACATCTAATGAAATAACAGATCATGAAAATTGTCAAATGTATAGAAATCTCCAAAAATCATTGAAGAACCTTCTCAGGAGAGCCACCAGTTCAGACGGTACCTCCAAAATATTATACTTGATTTCCCTTCTTCATCGGGGGTGGTATGCACAACATTCATTATTCATAACAAATAATTAGTCCTTCAATTGACACCTCATTACTCTCATACAAGAAAAGCAGAAAAGGTAAAGTAAGACACAATAGGGTCCAATAAAAATTTTTGCTTAAGAGCTAGAAACCAAGATTTGTAAATAAAATAAAATTTTCAAAATAATAGTGTGTTTATCTTCGACAGAAATTACTTTATGTACGACACAATGAAACCATTTAGATGACATCTCAAACCCCAACACGGCAAAGATACATTTTCTGTATTAGCTATGAGAGGTCATTAAGATTAACTCATAATCATAACATTAAGTCGTTTTACATCAATATCAACTTATTTTATTTAGTTCTAGAAACTTGCTTTTAAACTTGAGTCGTTTATTTCTCATTCTTAATATTCTTTAATGAGTCTCCTCTACTTCAAGGGATGCTCTATATAATTCTAGAAACTTGCTTTTAAACTTAAGCCATTTATATATCGTATCATTCTTACCTAGCCTCCCCCATTTTAAGGTATGATCTATATGAGGGAAGCCCCAATTCACATGTATGTTAGCCTATCAAACAATATTATCAAAGCCGAATCAGTAATCAAAGTCGTGGATTGATTGGTTTGATTCAGACTGATTTAACCGCTTGATAAAACCATTTTTTAACCATTAGTTTATTATTTGTACATTTTTTATTTATATTTTAGATCCATTTTAGTCAATTTAATTTGAATTTTATTTCTTAAAAAGATTCTTAATCAAACCGTTTTAACCATTAATTTCTTATTTGTAAATTTTTAATTTATATTTTAGATCTATTTTAGTCAATTAATTTGAATATTTGACATCTTAAAAGGATTTTAAACTTCATGGATGAATTAGATCCTTCATTTTAACTGAAATATTTATGAGCATGCACAATATTTTGTACAACTGCCTATCGAATGACCTATTGTACCTACGATGTCACCATTTCGTGTTTGGATGGTCGATTTGATTCTTATAACATTGCTATCAGCACTGAAAGCAGGCCTTGTATGATTGACAGCCTACACAACGGACAACACATTTTGAAAATGGACCTCACCTTCTTCAATTGACCATTCCTAGAAAAAATATAAGAAGCTTTGATTTCAAGAGAGGCTGTCAAATGCCCGGGTTTAATTGAAAACTAAATACGTCTCGAACTTACAGATTAAAACTGATAATGTATGATAGTTGCATGATAAGAACATGGTAATTTCACTCTAACAAGGCCCACATATACGCTAGCAACCATGCATGGATCACACGAGAAACTGAAGCCATAATTGGGCTGCTTGGCCCAATTACGATGGACTGCTGGATATGGTTGGCTGAGTGATTTGCTTACCACGCAGCCCTTAAGAGTATAACTTCTAAGGCGCAGAAATTTCAAGTTGCTTCCCATAGCACTTTTCAAACATATTTAGCACATGGGATTCTATGCACATATACTTATGTATTCAAACAGGGATTTTGGTAAGTCCCTAATTCGCCAGAACTTACCTTCTTGATTTTCTCACGAGAAAGGAAATGAATTAGAAAAAGGAAACTAATTAAGAATGAAAGAATGGAAGGAATGATAATTCTTGCTTGCATTACGGAGTGTCTTCCCTTCTTTTGTTAATCCGTCTATTACACTTCTAGCCACCTCTTTCCCATTTGCCCCACTTGTTCTAACCGTCCTCCCCCACACATTTACATATGCGTACCAAAATTTAAAAGCACATTTAAAATAGTGCTTCTAGGCCTGAAACCGGGCAGCCAAACATGCGGCCCATATTGTTATTTCATGGGTCTCCTTCTCTACATCAATGTTTCAAAATTCATCCATCATTAACTCAGCCACGAAATCGCACCAAACGTTAATGAATACATAGATATAGGCTATGTTTGGCCAACCTTCAAAATTATAACTTTTTAAAAAAGTTGGATTATAAATGGAACTTCTATAAAAATTACGATGGTAAAAAGTTGATAAGCGTTTGGCTTTCTAATTTAAGAAGCACTTTCAGTTATATTTTAATGTTTAGCCTAGCCTAAAAAATAAAAGATTTTATAGATATGTAAAAGGACCAAAAAGAATAAACAAAGTATTGCTAACGCATTCTACATTAATATATAGAAATTATTTTACTAATAAAAGATTATTATTTTACTAATAAAATATTTTTTTACTTATCATTATCATAAATAAATTACTATCTAAACCATGAAGAGACTTTTTAAATGCATTATAAATTTTATAAAAGAATAGATAAAAATATTTTTTTAAAACTGTTACTTTTTACATAGATTAAAAAATTCTAAATCTCAACTAATTTTAATAGACTCTCAAAATAAATTTATATTTTTAATAATCTAATCTTTTATAGTATCTATACACATAATTTTTTCAATTAAAATATGTTGTTTTCATAAAATAAATAATAATAAGTATATATAATGACATAATCTCTTTCTTTAAATCGTATAATGTAATTGTATGTATAAAAGGAAAAAAAGATAAATTACATGAAAAATCTTGGAGCTCAATATATTTTTTTTAATTTAATACTTATTAAAGGTTGAAAGAAATAAAAAAATTATATTATCTATTTTTATTAAGCTAATGTGAAAATCTTATATTATTAACATTTTGTTTTAATACTAATATGCAATAAATGTGTTATATTTTATTAATATAATTATTAAAACTACAACCTAAGTAATTAATGTTAAGTTTTTTAAGGAACCCAAAATAATGGTGTTAATTTTTAAACAATGGATATTTTAGTGTTGTTTTTTAATAATGAGCATATAGATATTTTAACGTGAGTTTTTTATAATATGTACTTTTGCATATACCATGTACATATTAATATTTTAGTATTTTATGTTAACGAGAAGTGGTCATTGTGTTTATATTAATTTTTAGCAGTGTATTTTATAAGAAGTCCTCTTATGAGTATCATACATGTGTGAATTAGGCTCTATTATGTATTTTAAGAGTTTGTAGTTTAGTCTGTTTTAGATATATATACAGACAAAATCAAAAACATATGCACGTAACACGTCTTTTATTTGAAATAAAAAAACATATACATTTCTATTTAAAATTTTTTTATTAATAGCAATCCACAAATACAAATAACAGCTAAATAACAAGATAAATATGCAACAATATATGCACGATTTTATGCAATAACAGGATTTTCTATTTAAAGATTCTTGTTTTGTATTTTCTATTTTTCATGCACATTGTTGATATATGAATCATAAGTTAACAACTATATTTTCTACTTCAATTTGTAATCTATTTTTTTAATATCATCTATTTAAAGAATTTTTATTAACAACACTATAAATACCAATAATAGATAAATAAGAAGATAAACATGTAATAATATAAGCACAAATTTACGCAATAATAGGATTTTTATTTAAAGATTTTTATTTTAAATTTTCTATTTTGCTTGCACATTGTGATGTTGATATACGTACATAAGTTAACAACTATATTTTTTTATTTTAACATATAATCAATTTTTTTTATAAAGATAATATTATCTTACCTCTTCCAAAGAAATAGATGTATTAAAGGAGAGAGAAAAGGTTTGAAAGACGAAATGGTAACAATTTAGAAATTTAATGGTTTATGCAAGAGCATTTATGTATTTTAATTTTACTTAATTGCGATGGAATTTTACGACGTGGAAAAGGTTAGATTTGGTGCTTATGTGGAATTGTGATTTTTCTGCGAGTGTGATTCCTTATCGCAATTTATTGTCTCAAGCCTAACACTCCTATAAATTATAATATTCATGATTTAGCTAAAATAAGCGTGATTATATGCTTCAAATGTTCAGATAAACAGTGCCATATTATACGAAACTCGACAACAACCATTGAAGAAAGATAGATAGGGTTGGAAATTAACGCATGGTGCTAATCAATTGAAAAGAAGGATGACGAAATAATAAAAGATCTGAAATCTGAAACCAAAGAAAAGCAAGAGAGAAAGCGAGGAGGAGGAGGAGGGCATGTACTCTTTCGCGATGGCAAGGACGTTGTCGACTAAGCGCTGCATTGTCTGAGTCTCATTGGAATGTGGTGCGGGAGAGTCGAAACGGGAAGCAGGGAATGAAGGAATAGGAGAAAACAACTCCAGGAAAATATTAGAAATCACGAATAGTGGCAGGCCGAAAATCGGGAGACGGTTGGGACGCGGATGCCACGTGCCCAAACAGTCATTGGCCACAAACATCATGCTCTTTGGATGGCTGACATTGGCGGAAAAAAAAATTGGAGGATTGTATTTTCCATGAAGTGGGTGCACTTCGTAATATTAGGCCCTAAGTTCTAAGATTTTATTTATTCATGAAAGCCATTTCTTATTTTATCTAAATGCTTTTTTTCATTAGTCACTGACAACTTGAAAAATACCACAGACTATTTTTCCCTTTATCTGGCAACAATTTTTACTTGGAGAGGGCCAGAAAGAGAGTATCATAACCACTTTTACATGTCAATTTATACAACTGACGATATTTTAAATTTATTATAATTATATTTTTTTAAAGGTGTTATTATTGAATTTTTTTAGTTGTTCCTGTTAGAAACTATTTTGATAACATCATTATCCACTCTACTTTAAATTGCATCATATTTTCATTACATGCTTGTTTTTCAAATATACAGTCACTTGTAGTCTTTTATGGATATATTAAAGATCATTTAATTGGATGGAGTGGGGGTGTAATTTTTCATTCTTAATTTTTTCTCAGATTTTCAACATAATATTTCAAAATTCAAGTACATGATAATCCACTTTTCTCATTTGCAATATTTATTATTCTCGTTAACAATATAATTTTTTATTTTTAATGCACACAAACTTTTTTCATCTAATTGTCTCATCCAAACTTCGCCTTTTCTTTCAATTCAATTTTATATTTTGGAATATGCAATATGATTTTTTATGTTTTAAATTATTGTATTAAATCTAAACCACTTAAAATAAAAATTAGTATATGTATATTTATAACACAAAAGTTACTTTGATGGAAAACTCATATATTTTAAATATTTAATAATACGAGAGTTAATATAAAATGTTAAAATTTTAGATATCAATAGATTATGTAGCAAAGTTTTCAAAATGTATATGAATAAGCACGGGAAGGTCAAGTATCAAGGCATTGCAAGCACAAAATAAATTTTAAGATAAGAAAGGAAGTCTAAAAATGAGTTCAAGACTATATTTACTTAAAATATTGAAATTAGAATTTCAATGTATGAAATAAAAAGTATACAGTTGTCCCTTGTATGGGGCGTTAAACAATATTACTATAACTTTATGAATTTCTTGTCTTGAGCTTTGAATAAGGTTGCTTGCAATGTTATAAATTAAGTGAGTGGGAAGTGTAGGAATAAGGAATTCAATGTATGGACTTGTTAGTTCTTACAAAGTCCCAAAAAGATCCTTTTCCTCTCCTTTTACTTTTATATAGATTTTTGTGGCATAATTAAATAAGAGACTCTTTTTTTTTTTGAGAGAGAGAATAAATAAGAGACTCTTAGGTGTGAAGTAAGAGGCTGATTATTGGCAAGGACTTGGATAACCTCATGTACAAAAGATAAATCACATGTGATTTTGAGATTGACCTAAATATCAATCATTGTTGGCTCTCTTGAAGTTAAGTAAGATGCAATGAACTAAAGTCATTAAACAAAGTCAAAAACTATACTTGGGATCACAGCTCTTGATGATTGAGGTCTCATGATGCCTAAAGAGGCAAAGGCTAATAAATGGATGATAGCTAAGGTGATGTCACAAGGCTAAGGATTGGGCTTATTTTATGTTATTTTATTACATTATTGTGCTTTTCAAAAAAATAGTCAAATACATATTAATTTATAATTTAAGTGATTTGGATTTGAAAAAGAGAAAAATCCCTTCACACCTGTAACACTTTCCCAATATTATTTTCATATCTATAACATTTCAAAAATTTCTCTGATACTTACAATGTTTCCCTCTTAATTATTCCAATGCCCAACAGACATTAACTACATAGGTCAATGATGATTTTCACCCAACAACGTTAGTAATATAAGAATCACATGTGTGTCATCCTCGGTGTATTGCTGGAACACCAAATCACATGCTCATCTTCCCAACAGACTCCAGCCATGGTTTTGGTCCATGGATTATGTAATCGCAACTGCAACCATGATCGAAATCGCAACATGCTTCATTTGCCTAGCATCAACATGTCTACATCACCTCACTATTGTCCAAGATCAGCTAGATCTTTTTGTCAATTAGGAGCTATGAAATCCATCAGCTAAATCAAAATTCCCCATTAATGATCAGTCGCAGCAAATCAAATTTGACCCATCTTCCAAGTTGCAATTGTCTTGTCTCCACTTTTGACTTCATCAACTTAATCATTACAAGCCTCTCCGTCCAAAGCAGTGACGGCCACTCCGTTTGGCCTAGCTCGTCACTGTGTGCGGTTGCAATGTGTTGAACCTCTCAAAAAGTGAGAATTGGATAGATCCAACAACTCTCTTTGGTCAAGCTTCGATCATCCAACGGACACGTTCGTGATCGGGCAACTTTTGTGCCTCGAAATAGAGCTCTCCAACTCTGTTTCCTCCGATGGCTTGGACAGCAGTATTGGCGGCTGTTAATGGATTCTTAAGCATTCAAAAACTCAAATAGCGCCGTCGACTACCTCTAGATCAATTGCACCAGTTTATGTCTATTTCGAGGTTGCGTCTTTTTGCTGGTGCTTTTGGTAACGGGCTTTCTTTGGTGGAGGTGATCGAGGGCATTGAATTCAGTGACGGAGGCATTTGTTAAGATGCATGAAGATGAATACGTGCAAAAGATGACATTTGCCAACTATCTATATGAGTAAGCATTGCACGAGAATCCAACAACTCCAATCTAGAAGTAGATAGGATGTTCAGGGGATTTAACCATTTCGGGTTTCCAGCAGTAGATTAGACAAGAGTGGAAAATAGATTTCGACGAATAGAAATATATTACAGATAGTTTTGGGCAATTCCAAAATTTAAAAAATATGCATGTATTCATTGGGTCCATTAGCCCTGCTTATAGAATGTGATGGCGGGGCCGTCGAAGAAATGTTGACTAAAATGCCGTGGGTGTCACAGAAACTTTAAAAAATTTATGGGTATGAAAGGAATATTAGATAAATGTTGTGGCATTGTGGATATGAAGTAAATTTTCCTAATACGCATGTTTGAATCGAAACCACATCTATAAGATCATGACCCGTTTAATTATGTCTGTGAAAGGAGCTTTAGATGTTCAACAAACAAATGTGTTCTATAAAGTCATTAGAATTTAGAAGTATGTGAAAATGTTCTTCCCAGCTATCATCTATTGTAATTAGAAAATTTGAGATAATAGCGATCAATTCAAAATGATAAATTTTTTTAAAATTTTTTTTTGTGACCGCACAAACCTGTATTTCTATCAAAATCTAATGAAACGATAACAAAATAGTCCATCAAGGGCGTGCTCGGATATTTCTGGAATTAAAAAAAAAATTCGGTGCATTTGTTTACATATACCTACTACAATAATTCCATTTTACTTTCATTTATAATTATTAATTATATTTGTTTTAGCTTTATTTATCCTCAACAAATCATTATAACTTTCTCACGGAATCAAATTTTCGTAGAATTGTTACTTTAAAAAATCGTAGAATTGAAATACGTGCAACGGACATGCTTGGTGGATTGGAATTTAATTTCATTTTCCAACATTAATTCGACGTACAACTTTCAAACGGAGTGGAATGAGCTACGTATGTGGCATGGCATGGAAAAAAATAGGGTTAATTTTAAATATATTTACTATATTTGTCATTAATTACAAATATACTTATTTGAAAACTTTCATACATATCTACTAAGTATTTTATTAATTTCAAATATATTCAATATGACAATTAGAAAAGTTCAATAATTTTAAAAGTAGAAAATACCTATAATTGATCTAGCATTCATTCCTATTGGTGTTATATTCAAATAGTATAAACCCATTTTGCCGAATTTTTCTAAAATTAGATGAGTTTTCATCACTCTCTTCAACTTTTGGCATAATTGAATAACTATTATTATTAAATAATAAGAGATATTTTGAATATTTCCTTCGATGAATAACACTTATTTTTAATTTTGCCTAATGGAAAGAGTATGAATGAAATTTCACTCATACTCAGTGGGGTATAGCGAAAGTTTCAAATTCATCAAATATATTTGTAATTAAGGATAAAAATAGATAGTATATTTAAAATTAACCGAAAATATTGTTGTGTATTTAAAAAAGTATGAAAATTAAAAAAGTAATATGAAAGATG
The DNA here is from genome assembly GCA_035584095.1 of Annona squamosa. Lineage (NCBI taxonomy): Eukaryota > Viridiplantae > Streptophyta > Magnoliopsida > Magnoliales > Annonaceae > Annona > Annona squamosa. The sequence continues at coordinate 9,126,406 of JAXCLR010000073.1, forward strand.
AAAAAATAAATTGTTATGTTTTAAAAATGAAAAAATATTTTTTGAAATGGATAAGCCATTACTATTTTCATTTTTTGTTATAATTGTCTTGGCGTTAAGTAATTTTCCATTGAAAAGCAAATCTATTGCCTCTGGTCCAAACTAGATTTAATTATTATTATTATTGATGAAAAGATTTATTATTTATGTAGGTGTGTGTTGTTTTTTTTAATCCATTACTTAACCAGATTATTCTTCTGGTAGCTGTCCCCTCAGCCGAAAGGATTCCGGAAGGGTAGTTACTTAACGCGCCAAGCATGGGAATTCGGTTCAACATGCCGGTTAACCACCTGCAAGGCAGCGCAGCGCAGCAGCGGAATTGCACGATAACGTGTCCACAAAAAAGAGTTTTGATATTTTGAAGCCGGTTTCACGGTTAAACAGGGAGCCTGGGCGCTATCCGCTCTTAGCGGATGTCTGGCCCTTCTGATTTTCAAAATTTTTTTTGTAAAAATACGAAAAAGTAGAAAACAATGCCTAAGAGTACAAATTTGCAAGAACAAGAAGAAGTGATAAATTTAATATTTTTTATTGATATTATATATATATATATTTTTTTGAGCTAGAAAGAAAATAAGAATGAAACTTGTTGTAGCCTTGGTGATTAGGTTTGAATAATAAATAATAATCCATACTTACCAAATTCACGTCACTGTACACAAATCCACTGTCTTGCGATTTTATGGCCAAATCAGGCCCGCATTTCACCCATACCAAGTTTCAAACCGAATCGTCGGCATCTACCTCCATTCCTTTGAATGCCATTTAATTCACAGCCGTCAAAAACAAGGTCTTCTCAGTCGATGAATTTGTAATTAATTAGGCGGTTTCCGTTTTCCGCAACAAAACAGATGTAAGAAGCATGTTATGCCACACGCAAGGACAGAGATACCTAACAAAATTTCCAATTGTCTCAGTTGTTTCCTGATCAGAACTTTTCTCTTTCTTTAAGGCCGGATCAAGCAAGCTTCAGTGGTTATCTTTTACAGGTGAGGACCACAGCTTTTGCTGTCCGGTTGCTGCTTTGATCCCCACAATCGAGCTGTCCAAAATTCGAATTCTCCCTATATCCGCACATACTTTTGACAAGTTTCTGTAGCTCTTTTGATTATTTAAAGCGGGGATCTCCTTTCTGTTCTCAGCCGTCCATCCTCTCGTCCCCAGTCAGAGATTCAGCAGGATCTGCATTTTGCTCTTCAAGAAGCCGAGGCACGGAGTGTTAGACTTCATGCTCGGGCGCAAATCCACAGTCATATGGGCAGCATAAAAACGGCCCCGTTCAGCAAAATCCTGGAGGTACTGAGGTAGTGCCCCCAACGCGGAGAGTGGGCCTGCGGACTACCTAGCCGTTTCTTTCGGCACGAAAAGAAAAAATCATGAGACATCGCGATTGACTGTTTTTACCGGCTTTCTACTTTTGTTTAAAGTTTAAACCCATTTTTTACTGTACATGAGCTGATGCTCGGGCAAGCCGCGGCCTATGATATGCGTGTGATGGAAAATCATAAACATACTCATTGCTATAAAACTAGAAAATTTTTTGACTGTGCTGGTAGATATTTTATGAAAATTTGCTGTGCTTGAATATTTTTTGTCAAAAAAAACAACTTGATGGACAATTTCTCGGAAACTTCGTCTCATTCGGGAGTACAACGGACAAGGTGCAGTGGCGTCTGATTGGGAAGCGGATGAGGAGTAAGTGCGCGTGGGCCCGACCCGAGACGGCTTTTACCTTCAAGATGGGTGTTGTAGGTGCGGGATATAAAACGGAATTCAAATTCTCTCCCCGGAATATTATCTCTCACAGCGTTAAAGCTGAAAAGCGGGGGACAGCAGCGAAACGAAAGAAGAATCTCTCTCCGTTTTCCGAGTATGCTACCGCCCTCTCTTCCAGCCTTACGATTTCTATATCTTCTCTTTCTGTTGGATGCTGCTGCTGCTGCTACTGCTACTGCTACTGCTTACGTTTTAGAACTGAAATTGTAGTTTTTGTGCCGTTCTACTCTGTAATTCTTGTTGTTCTCTTCCGCTGACCACTCGGCGTGGGAAAAAAAAAAAAGAAAACCTAATTAGAGTTTTTCGGATGCCTTCTTCGAAGATCTTTGTTTCTTCACTTTTCTTCAGCATCTGAACAAAATGTGAAGTATTACGAAGTTTTTCAGAGAAATATACGGATCTCGTTTCTACTGCCGTATTAAGCATGCAGATGGGGGGTGGTGTCTTGTTGATTCAGCTATCTTGTCGGTGCTGCTATGAAGCGTACTGTGCCTAAAAGGTCGTATGTTGCAGGATGGTCGCTTGTTACTTGGGGACTGGAAATGGGTAGTGTAACGATGATAGGAAGTTGACTACGTGTCAGGAAGAATTCGATCAATGGTAGAGATTGCGGGTACCGTGGCTGATGAAATTTCCGTTCACTGAAAATGTCCAGCAAAAGAGTGGTCGCATATTTTTCATTATCTGCCCTTTTCTCTGGGGCAGTTTGAATATATATAGTGAAGTTGCAAATCCACTTGGAATTTTTAAGTTAGAATAACAGGTAGTGGTTGATTCCGATGCCACTTCCATGTTCATGCTCCTTGCATTTCTTCTCATTTTTCATTTTTCATGGATAGCCTGCATTTACAGTATGATGTTTGGCATCGATGGTGGAAGTTTTACCTGCGTCTGAAAAGCCACCCTGTATTTGTGTCTGGTATGGGTTCTGAGAAGTTACAGACATGATTCTTGTAGGTAAATTGCATATGATAGAAGCAGATAATCAGAAAGAATGTCACTGGAAAACATTGTGTTTACATGAATTTCTCTTAGCGGCCAAATTCTTGCAATTCAAAACTTGGGCGTGATGTCCCATCAGAAAAAAAAAACTTGGGTATAATTTGTAACCTATGATAAATTGGACTTGAATAATTCACTGCTTTTAGTTGACATCTCATTCTCCTCCCCCCCCACCCAAAAAAGAACAACCAGAAAATTGAAATTTATTGTTCATGGTTAGTTTTCTGGAATATCTTGATTTTGTAGACGGATGACCATGTCCCTTTTGGCATCTCTTGAAGTTCTATTAGAAAATTCCATTTTTTATGGTGATCTGGCTGTTCATGAATGATTTTTTCCAATTGTTGATAAATGATATCTCTGATCTCAGAGATATAAGTGCATGCTACCATATCCCCATTCATCAATGCACAAACAGACAGATGACTGGAATGTTGATTCTATGCAATACCACTTGAAAGAAGTGGAGATTTCTCTTATAACAGAGAATTTTTTCTCTCCTTTTGTTGTTTCCTTTTGTTTGGGTGCAATTGAAAGTGAAATATAATAAATCTCCACAAGATAACAATTATAACTATCAGATGAAGGGCAAGTCATAGATGTATGGCACAAGATAATTTTGTGGTTAAGCATTCAGTTTTCTTGTTCTAACAATGTTTGATCCACTATTATCTTGTATCAGCTTAAAAGATGCAGGAAGTCTATACCCTTTCTTCTTGCTGAGAACATGAAGATTACCCCCTGTGGCGGATGTGTTTGCAGTGATAGATTTAGCTGCTATTATAAAATATTCATCACTTGAATAATTTATCCAGATCTGATTTTCCTATTTATCTATGCCTTCAGGAAGAAAATGCCAGAGATTCAACTGGGAGCTCATACTCTGAAATCTCATGGGTTAAAAGTGGCAAAGTCGCATATGCATGATTGGATTATACTCGTACTCCTGGGTGTGGTTGAGATCATATTGAATATTATCGAACCATTTCATCGGTTTGTGGGGAGGGATATGATGGATGATCTGAAGTACCCACTAAAAAGCAACACAGTACCATTTTGGGCAGTCCCAGTATGGTTCGACTCTAAAAATCTGCTTTCCACTCTTTGAAAAGAGATGTGATTTTGGAATGTAGAGATCATGATATCCATTCCTCTGAGATGTTCAAAATCATTTACTTTTTCTTTGTCTAATGACAGATGATCGGAATTGTGTTACCATTTGCAATCTTTATTGGCATCTACATCTACAGAAGGGATGTATATGATCTGCACCATGCCATATTGGGTGGGTATTCCCCTTCTGTGCATCTTGTGAAGAATAGTTACCATATGATATATGCTACACAATCATTCTAGCTTGACTAAAGCTATGATATACGCAAACCAGGCCTTTTGTATTCTACGCTGATAACTGGTGTGATAACTGATGCTATCAAGGATGCGGTTGGCCGACCTCGTCCTGACTTCTTCTGGCGGTGTTTCCCTGATGGAAAGCCAGTGGGTATTTGTTCTCATAACTTCCTTTATTTAATATTTCTTGTACAAATTTTTATTCTTCAATGACTTACTGTTTTCATTTATTCCTAGGAATTTGACCCAGTCACAACGGATGTTATTTGTCATGGACTGAAACGTGTGATTAAAGAAGGGCATAAAAGTTTTCCAAGTGGGCATACTTCATGTGAGAAGCACATTCTTCATCCCATCTGATGTATTACTGATTTGTGAGATTTGATTTTCATGACTGTAGTCCCTTTGTATCTGTTGGTGTATTCTCTTCTCTGATGTCTTATATCCATATGTTTTCTCATTATGCTGAGAAGAGTTATATAAGTCATCACCTTTGTTTTTTTAGACAAATTTTCAAAACCAATGTGATGAATTTTTCTGCAATCTGTGCTCTTCTGTGTTTTGTAGCATAGTTCTTTAGTTCTCAGGTTTGACTTGCTACCCTCTGCATTTTGTGGAAGCGCTGCAATTCAGTTAACCTTATTCTATCATGGATAATGATTCAATATATGCATATTTACTGGGCCTTGATACATACAAGTGTTTTGAGCCTTTTTTCATTTTTATTTTTGCAGTCCCATATATTTTTTTTTATTGGTTGGTATTATAAATTGTGATCTCTGATATTACAGTAAGGTTTCATCTTTTGAGAGACAACAAGCTCTCACCTGTCCTCATGGAGACTTAGCTCCCTCTATATCAAACTCCCACTAAATAGGGGGAGAAATTAATGCTCAGACACTGCTGAGAATCAAACGCCTTTCGTCCAAGAGACGTAACATGGTTCCACATTTAATCTTTATGTATACTACAATTTGTCGATTTTTGTATATATATTTATTTCGACTATGCTTCTATGAAAGTCTTCTTCTATGTAATGCCTTTATTTTTAATATTTTGATGGTTAATAAAAAAAAATCTATTTCATCTATTGTATTTACATTATTTATATTATCATGGAAACTCCTGTCTATAAATGCATGAAATTAATGTAATAAAATGATTTAATACTAAATATTAAATTTTAAGTATTATTTTCAGCATCAAAACCATTCAAAATATCACTACTATATGGATAAATGATTCTATCTAGTATTATTACATTTTGATATATATATATATATATGTGAATAAATCTAATCACTTTCCCTAATTCACAGATGAATACCTATTTTTGAGTAAATGTGGCTTATGCAAATATTTTATTTGGATGAAACAAAGTCTCCTAGCTAAATAAATGATGTTCAGTATAATAAATGAATTGAATTGAATTTTGTATCAAACATCAACATTTTAAAAATGAAGGGCATTATATAAAATCATTTCTATGTAACTCAGTTTTGTAGAAATTTTGCTCTATTTATAATTTCAAAAACAACAATTTTCACCCTCATTTAACAGTAATTTAAAAAATCAACAGTTTTCACAAACATCTAGCATTAAATTTTGGGAGGGAGGGGATATTGTTGTTTGAATTACAAGAAAATATATACAAAAATCCAAAAAAAAAACCATAAATTTTGGGTTATGTAAAGATTACATTTGGGTCTAAATAAAATTTGAAAAATGAAAAAGGCGCTCAAAATACCTGTATGTATTGAGGCTTGATAAATATGCATGTATTGGATCGTTTACCATTCTATCCTTTAAAAAATAAATATCTGCTTGCATTCTCTCTGCTGGACTGCACATTTCTTTTTTTGTGTAACATTCTTGAGATACAAAAGAAGGACAAATAGGAGAACATTCTTGGGGCAGTGTTTGGTTAATGCTTTATCATTGAAATGGCTTCTTGTAAAATCGATAGAAAGCTAGAACATTAAGTTTTTGGAAGGGAAAAAATGACTTTTTCCTAGCAAGTTAATGGGTTATTATTTTGCTGCATTATACATTTATTTTGCTCACAAAGTTCTTCCACACTGCATTTTGCCAAATGCTGCTATAACCACTGTTCTTGGAAAGATGCATTAGATACTACCCCAGTACCACCCTTCTTTTCATGGGGAAAAAAGAATTTTGATTGGTCTATAAGCTTGAGGAAACACCTGATTTCATGGGACGATTTCTATGACCCTTGAGTGTCATGGACACCTTTCTTCATACATGTATCTTCCATCATGATCTTCTTGTCTGTAAGGATATTCAGAAGATGTAACTTTAGGATTCTTGTGATCAATATGCAGGGTCTTTTGCTGGTCTAGGTTTTCTGGCATGGTATCTTTCAGGGAAGATCAGAGCATTTGATCGCAGGGGACATGTTGCAAAACTTTGCATTGTTTTTCTTCCCCTTCTGTGTGCAGCTCTTGTGGGAATTTCCAGGGTGGATGACTATTGGCATCACTGGCAAGATGTGTTTGCTGGGGGTCTTCTTGGTTTGTTCTGCCGATCATTAATTTTCTACACATGCACGTATATAAATATCCTGAGGCATTTGGCAACTGCTTATGACTGCTGTTAATGTCATTTGCAGGACTAACAGTGGCTTCAATTTGTTATTTGCAATTCTTCCCACCCCCTTACAGTGATGATGGTACATCTTGTTCCTCCCTCTGTGTGTGTGTGTGTGTGTGTTTACCCAAGCTTTGCTTTCATTTTTGTAGATGCTCTCTAACCAATCTTGTGTAAATTATGAGAAGTCCCATGCTTCATATGTTGCTATTGGTGTTCAAAATGAGGGGACCTTAACATCCTAGATTGGTAGTGTTTTGACATCAGTCAATTATCTTCTTTTAATCTACTGTTTTACATTTATAACAAATTGAGCTTAGAAGAATGGATAAATGATATCATTGTAAACACAGACTCAAACTCAAAGTCATCAACTTTCACGTAATTCTTTACTGGAGCTAATGCAAAATCCATTTATCTTTGTTATTTATTGAAGTAACAAACATACTCTAGCCCAGGCATGGTGGGTATTTGAGCGGTGGACCTTCCATGCCACATACCTTCTTTCTAAATTTTTTCATTCAGTAGGCATCCACCAAGGCACATTCCTGGAAAATGGCCAGCAGATGTTGTACATCAAATTTCCATTTCACTATTCATGCAAGAAGGGCAATTTTGGTGCTAGGCATGCGGTGAGGTTAAATTGACTTATTGGATATTGAACTTCATTCTCCATACTCTCCAAGTTCCAAAGCTTTCAGTATTTAGATATGAATTTCCCTGAGATTTGACCATAGTTGTCGTGGTCTGAAAGGGGCTGCCTAGCCAGAATATGCATACTCCAAGTTGCAAAGCTTCTGGCATATTATTAGTTCAGGCGCTGTGGTCCTATACGGATACAGTTGCCTGTAAATCAGGTGATTTATGTGTATGTATGTGTAGGGCCCACTTAGATTTTACCTTGTGAAATTTAGTGTTTCTTTATTTGTCGGGTATTTATTTTTTTATTCTTGAAAATCAAAGGAATGGGCATTGAAACATGTTCCCGTATTCCTGTTGTGCATGGAGACATGCTTCCATTGATTTCCAAAAAATTAAAATAAAATAAAAAATTTCTAAATTTCATAAGGGTTAGGTTGGCCTCGTACACAAAATAAAATATTTTTGTTTTTGCCTGTAAATTGTCCAATTCATAGGCGACTGTATAAGAATCGGACCCTTAGTTCAGTTCTCCTTAAGATTTGGTCAAACGTGTGGTGAAAGGGGCTGACCTGGCCGTAGTAATGCTCACCTGGTGGCATATGTGACTGTGAGCTGTTTCATAATGGCATTCAGATTCTATTAGTGATATTTTATCACCATCATATCAAGCCGAGAATGTCCGACAGACGCTTCTACTTCGGAGAGAGTATTGCAGATTGACAATCTGCAGCTTTAAGAGATTGAAGTTGACCCATTCCAACCAAGGAAATGGGCATGGAGACATGCTTCCTTTGATTTTCCGAAATAACGGACCCTTCATTCAGTTCTCTATAAGATTCAACCAAATATGTGGTGAAAGGAGCTAATCTGGCCATTGTAATGCTCACACGAGAAATAAATTTTCAAGTATTTGTCTATACTTTTGACAGTAAGCATTGTTGTGTGACTTTTTACTTCTCGACACGAATCTTTTTGTGGACAGTCTGCTAGTATGAATTGTAGACCTGGCCCTGAACTCCCAAGTTAGTAGTGCATAAGCAAAACTCTACAGTCATTCATATTTTGATGTTGTTCGGTGATGTGCAATTTTTTTTTTTTTTTTGGTGTTTGTATAATCTTGCTACTTCGCTGCTAAAACATTCTAAGCTTTTTTCTTTCCTTCGGTAAGCAGGTTGGGGGCCCCATGCATATTTCCAAATGTTGGCAGATTCACGAAATTGTGTGCAGTCAGCTGCAACTACAAATTGTCTTAATGTGCAATCCGCGGATATGGAGAATGTTTATATGCCTTCCGGACATGGCACAGGAAGCTTCGGAGTCAGCGTGAGAGAGAGCAGCCCAATTCTCGATGATGCACTGGAAGCTGGGCGGAGACGCTACTGATTCTACAGCAGAATATTAGGACTGATCAGCCTTAGAACTTGATGAAGCTTTCCTTGTACAAATTGCTGTTTCGAATCCGTGCACTTAGACCCTAAAAATTACATGGCCCTTGTCGTTGTTCAGTAATATTCTTTTATTACACCGTCTGGTAGCTTTTGCTTTCTCAATATCATAGTACATATGTGACGTTTCCAATGATTTTGCTGTTAAATGAAGGTAGTAATTCGGATGAGTTCATGGATATACTACAAAGTGTTTGTGGCCATTGCGTCCATTTACCCTTGTGGTTTTCAGCCTGGGGTCAAGCTTTTGTAGCCGTGTCCAATTTAGGAGTGGTAACGGACTGAGTTAGAAAGATTGGAGCTCAATTCTAACAATAATTAATTTAAAATATTTAAATCTTAATCTGTTTATTAACTCTAATTTATTTTTAATAAATACTAAAAAAACTCTTAATCTTAGTTTATTTATGATCAATTTAATAAATGGATTAGTAGATTATTATAATAAAAGACTTGAACATTTAGACTTTGGTAGATGATTCTTTTATAAGGAGAGACGAGAAGGTGTTTTCAGCAGCAGAGAAATAAAAATAGGATAACAATAGAAAAATAAAATTAGGACAGTAAGAGTAAAAATGAGAATTAAGTGGTGGAGAAAAACTTAACTGAAAAATAACTAAGATTTATATTTATATTTGGTAAATTTATTTATATATATTAGAATTTAATAGGTGAAACGAGTTAAATGGATTATATGAGTTACTAAACTGGTTATAAAATCTAATTTTAATCAGTTTATTTAATTAAATAATAAAATAAATTTGTGGATTGTAATTTATTTATTTAAAAATCTCCATTTAAATTTATTTATAAATGAGTTGTACAAGTGTGATGACAGTGACAATTAACATCCTTTATTGCCCATGTCCGTTGCCTTCATTTCGACTATTCGCCCGTACCCAATTAATATGATTCGTCTGCGGGCCTAGGTCCTAAACCAAAAGTTTACCCTTACGATTTCCCGTATTTTTCAGAATCTCCCGAGATGCACAGCCGGGCTGAATGATGAACAAACTCAGCTGCCATCGCTAGAACATGTGGATGGGAATGACACGGGAGGGGCTTCATTGTATCGCAGTTGCCATTGGCGTCATAAAGAGCTAGATTCGACCTTCCAAGCGAGGTGGGTTGTGTTACCTGGGCTGCGGTTCGGAGTCCAATTCAGTGCACCCGGGTGCATTCAGCCTAGGGGTGCAACTCGGGTCGGGTTATACCGGGTTGGAGTGAATCCAAACCCTAAGCTAACCGGGTTTGAGTAAACCCAAACCCAAAGAATTTAATTCGGGTTCGGACCGGGTTCGCATCGGTTTTGGTTTGGTTTCAGGTTAAAATTCAAGTTACCAATAAACTATTTTTTTCCAAATTAAGTTGTAAGAAAATTATTGGAATATACATACATGTGTTTATGAAGTCAAGCCTCACGCTAAATTCTGCAACATACTTTTAAAGAATTCTGCAACATTATGCTGAATTTTGCAATATTCTTTGAATGAACTCTACAAGCAATTTTTTAGTACCCTATACACACAAATAAATGACAAATTAATTAGTTTTATGACTAGTTGGTCATTTATATTTAATAGCTCATGGAAATGACTCAAGTATACCAAATAGAAAATGAACATATCATACCAACTTTGTAGTTGAAACTAAACATTATTGTACAAATTGCTGAAATTGAATT
>JAXCLR010000073.1:9143746-9170831 GCA_035584095.1 Annona squamosa
AAATAATTAAAAAATAGAATAATTATGGAGAGTGAAAAGTTTTAAATTGAAAAGTTTTAATTGACATTTTTTTGCCCAAAACAAACACACCCTTAGTGTTTCTACTGAGCAATCATATCAGGTTGGAATAAAGAGGGATATTGGAACTGAAAATTGCCAACGAAGTAAATTCTTCTTCTTCTTCTTCTTCTTTTTAAAAAAAAAAAAAAAAAAATCTGTGGGCCTATTGACACCATCAAAATGAGTTTTGTATTTTATATAGTTGCAAATACAAGCAATGATCAGAAAAAGTTTAATTTGTACTTAAGATGTTATGTCAATCTTAAAACAATTGTAGAAACAATAAATTCAAATATGTGTTACTCTTGAATACATCTAAATATAACCTTTTATGTTATTATTGTCAGTTCATTATATGCTTACATGCCGATTTACAAATAAAACTCCATTTCGCATAATCCAGATATATTAGAAGTGAAAAAAATCTAAAATAGCTCTATTTGATGCAATAAAAAAAATTTTGGTTCAATAACTTTAACTATAATCCATAAATAGAGTAAAATCTAAAATAATTTTTTTGCTGGCGACATAAAAAAAATGTGTTTAATAACATCAATTATAGTTCATAAATTGGGCAAGTAAACAAGTCCTTGATGGCAATAGGTGTGTTGAAAAGTACTAGAAGTCTAGAATGGAATGGAAGCAAATTTCTAAGAAGACTATTCCTCTGGGATTGATTTACCTAAGATCTTTGTGTTGGATATTCTAAGAATGAATCTAAGATTCATCAAAAGTTTTTGAGCACGGGAGCAGTAAATAGATTTGATTTTCAAAGAGTTGAAAGAGATTATTTGATTTGCAAAGGGATAAAAGAAATGACTTGGGTTCAAATTTTGTTAATAAATTCTTTTGAAAGTTGATTTCATGCACCCAATTCACCTGGGTGCAAATACCTATTTTTTAATATTTTTTAAATGACTATTAATCTAAAGTTATTTAACACTTTTATCAAATTTTTATCTTTTTTTGGAGATATTTGCTTTTTGATTTTTTAAAATTGGTATCATTTTAGTAATTTAAAATTACCAAAAATTTACATGATTTTAAAAATAAAAAATTTAAAAATCTCTAAAAAGTAAAAATTGATATATATATTAAATAAATTTAGATTAATAATCTTGTAAAAATATTTTCAAAAAAATATATAAAAAGTTAAATCCACTCGGGTGGCATGAAGCTAAGGCATTTGGGTGCATGAAATTAATTTCCATTTCTGTTTTTTACTATGAAACGGTAAATTACTTTTTCATTTGAAAACCTAGTGATCGAATGTCAACACTTGTATGATTAAATGGTTGATAAAAACATGCACAAATATTTGTATAAAAGGTCTAAGGTTTGAAATTAAACTAGGGCATTAGCCTTCATTCGTAGAAAAAAAGAGACCGAAATCAGTCATCTAAATCGGTTTAATGGTGTGAACCTGTCTCAGGACAGTTGATTCCACACGTGGGTGCACCTGTCCCCTGATCCAAGTTTCGAATCCCATGGACATGTCTAGCAAAAAAATCATCTGTCTAATGGTGAACTCACTGTAGTGCAGTTTATTGGTATAACTGGTTCAACCGTAGTCAGACCAGTTAAAACGCAATTTAATTAAAAATCAAAATGTTGGTTAGGAAACCAATTTAACCCTCGGCTGGTTTTTTTAAAGAGTAATATTTTCATAGGATATTTTGTTGGTCTCAACTCCATTGACTCCGTGTCGAGTATTCCCGTGCCAAAATGGAAACTGTTCTCTCTGTATGGTGTTAGTTTTACTTACTGTATCTTGCGAGGCGGATGTGGATAATTTCTAAATACTCACGAATGAGGTTCTTAAGAAAAGTAGTATTGTAACACGCTTAAAGAGTTAAAAAACTAAATTTCATGTTCATATTTTTCTCTCGATTTTTATTTTTCTTAATTTTTTATTTCATTCCTCGGCCTATCTAAATGAAAGTCTCAGTTTCTGTTTTTAGTTTTGTTTTATTTCTCATAAAAGATGGTATAAATTCCCAAAGAAGTAACAGTGAAAAATTAGGCTGGAAGCTTAGGTACACGCTACCCATTGGAAAATAATACCCGTTATAGAAAGGTCAACTGAAAAAGAAAAGCTCAACCACAAATATTTTAGGATGGCTCAGGCTGCAAAAAAACGGAACCCAAGCATTCAAACTCGAGGGTTAAATTATGTACACCTGGAAAACCACCTGAGAAACTGTGGGCGAGGTGGGGCTCCCAAACTAAGGGAGATAAAACAGGTAAATGAACAAGGAATGGTTGTGATCTTCCTCAAGGCAAAGGGATTTTTAGGTTAAAGAGACTTCCGGGGGCCCCCACAAAATGGATTGATACAAGTACGGCAGGGACGGATAGAAGTCCATCCACTAGGTGGGGACTAGGGACAGATAAGGACATGGAATTTATAATTTTATAAAAGTTGGCTGGGGGTTGCAGCATGATATGGTTAAATCTAATAGACACACTTCCACACCCCCCATATGTGACTGCACATAGACTAGTCTTCCTTTTATCCTTCTACCGTGTTCTTCATCAATTTCTGCTTTTTTTTTCTTGGACAAGTTCATCTGTTGAAATCGATTCTTCTTTTTCAGTTGCAAACATGCTTCAGATGTTTTCTTTTCGTCTTTTCAGTTTTTTTTTTTTTTTTTTCTGGTTGTCATGTCGGATTTCAATGAGATCGCTGTTCTACTTTTTTCCAACCAACGGATTTTCAATCGTCTTTTGGACATGACCCAACTCAATCAGGGATGTAATTAAATTAACCTTGCATGCTGTTTCCCCACTACACCCTGGTTTGAGGAGCACTCCTGCCCCATCGGATGTGTGGTTTTTTTTTCTTTTTTCCCTTTTTTCTTTTCTTTTATGTAGGATGATGCCAAGCCGATGAAATCGGCAAAGTAGAGAGATCTTTTTGCAATAAAATAAGAGTGTATCTGGTTGGAAGTAAAACTTTTGATGAAAAGTTTTTGAAGTAGAAGTTGTCAAATCAATAGAAAATGATCTGATATAATAGGAGTAATGATGAGAAGTAAAGAGAATAAAGTAAAAATAGATAGGTTAGTTATATGGGTAGTTGTGTAGAAATGATTGAAAAGTAGGGTAGTTTGTATAAAAAATGTGAAAAATAATTAAAAAATAGAATAATTATGGAGAGTGAAAAGTTTTAGATTGAAAAGTTTTAATGGATACTTTTTTGTCCTAAACAAACACACCTTAAATACCTTCGAAGAGATATGACTTTTGATCAGTCGAAGTTATGAAAGACACAAGATATTAACCAAAAGCTTTTTTCAAACATGACACCGTAAATGCCATTATAATTTATATTTTTATTGCTCTTCAATGTTTACTATTTTCAAAACATTCTAATTTGCTAACAATAGTGAATCATGTTTATTGGGATTTTGAGGCTTAATCTTTTCAGGTCGGACGGAAGGCATGGCCTAGCCTAAAAATGTAATTTTTTATTTTTTTCATGGACAAGTGAATCTAAATTTATTAAATCTATAAACCAAGTTTTACTATTTTTAAATTTAATTTTTTTTATTTTTAAATATAGTAGCATTTCTGTAATTTTCTAATATCCAAAAATTACGGAAATGCTATTATGTTTAAAAATAAAAAATACTTAAAAATCAAAAAATGATAAAATTTGGTTTATAAATTTAATACAATTAGATTTACTTGTCCATGAAAAAATAAAAATAATAAAAAAAAATACATTTTTGGGCCTGACGCACAGCGGAGGTCGTGTGTCCGACTTGAAAAGATTTTTGTAATTTTCTTTTATAATACTATGTGTGTAGGGTTTTCTTAGTTCTAGTATTTATGAAAAAACTTCTATAAATATAGGATGTTCTTTTTGTTTAAGGAGATTAATAGACATTGAATATAAGGTTTTTTTTTTTCCTAAACATATGTTTGAATTTGGAACTTTTTCTCATCATCTTATCTTGGCTGCATACGCCAATTTTTCGGCTGGGGTGGGAGATGATGTTGGTGTGGCCCACCCTTTCTGACATTTTATGGGTGGTGGATTAAAGGTGGAGCCGTTGCACATTATTCAGCATGGAACACCGACAAGCGACAGGGGAGTTTCCTTGCGGGGGATTTATCTACTTATTCCCATGATCGATGCTTAAAGCAGCCGGACAAATAACTTCCTCCTCCACTCAATCGATTTTTTCACAAATTCATCAAGCACGTGATCTGCATCATGCGTTTAGCAAAGCCCAACCTCACGTTGATAATGGCGTGAACTGTCTCAACATAACAATTTTATCTTAGCATCCTTTCCAGAAATCGGTATTTGGGGTTTGACCGTTGATGAGTGCCTATGACATGGATGGTTCGGATCTTTTCAGCATGAGCCAGGAGTCCTAGATTTCTATGTCCTGGACTAACAAAAATTGTGTGCCACTGCCTGTGCTAAACTGCTAATGGGTGAAAATTGCCTCCTCATTATTGCAAATAGATAGTTTTTGGAGGGCTGGATATTGCAGTAGCTGACGGCAATAAAGACATTAGGTCTGGGCGCTATCTGCGAGCTCTTTTGTTAATAGTCTCTGCCAATGTGGATCGCAAATACCATCTGGAGACAGAGACAAAAACAGGAATCTGCTACTCTAGCCAGCTGTAGTTATGGTGCTGCTCATCCGCAAGTGCATGATGCCTGCATCTGGACCACCCGAATGATCATCAACACCATTACTCGGAACAGTTATGGGGAACCATCAACGTGCTTGTCTTCTTTCTATGTGAAAGGTTTTGGAATATCTTAAAGGACAGGAGGATCCATCTAGCTTCTCTGGTTGAATGAATTTGGATCAAGGAGACACTTTATCGGATATTAGAAATGCTGTAATTGAGCATGCTTAGCTGACTGATGCGGCCCAAGGGAAATCATTATGCCAGCATGATAATCTGAAGACCGGACAACGATATAAAAACTCACTAACCACATGCTACTGGCCGATTTCATATTTTTTTTGGATTGGATGAATGAAGACAGTGATAGAGTTTACAGATCAGAATTTGTATGCACCAGGGGGGAGTGGCCACAAATGATGCAAACGTTTCAAATAAACAACGATCAAAACATACTCTGTTACATTCCTCCCCCCCACACACACACCAACACCTCAAAAAAAAAAGAAAAAAAAAAGAAATATGAACAAACGAGAATCAAAACAGGACATTGACATCAATCCCACCAGATTTTGTAATAATGGGTATTCCATGTTCATGGATTAATTTGAATTTATCCATGCGAAGAGAATATATCATCTTTAACCAGAGTATCGAATGTGGGGCTGCTTTTTTATCCATTGCTAGGAGAGTATTAGTTGAGTCGAGCACGTGGCCGGACTTTGTGTTGTTGAGGCCCCTACCTTGATTAAACAATATACAAATATGTATTTAATAGTAATAAAAAAAAAACAATTCCACCAAGATTGCGTTTGGCCTTGAAAGAGTATTCCAAGAGGTTAAAGTTCCGTTGTTCTATAAAGAGAGTGCGAGAAGTCGCAATTGCCTTTCTTGCTGTCCATCTCACTTGCAGATTTAACGGCTGGGTAGTTACGCGTATTGCTGGCGGCCTTCAGCTGTCAGGAGGTAAGTGGTGGGGATTGCCGGATTCTTCATTAGGAAAATCAAATATAGGCCGAGATGGATGTTATCATACCAAACAGATAAAGTCACATCTTAAAAGCGTATTATCTCGAATTTATGCATGGTTTTTTGATTAATGGTTCATATAATTCATAATTAGAACATGAAAACTATAGGAACAAATATTTCATTTCAAAGGTCATTTGAAAAGCTATCAATGAATCATCTTTACCAAAGATTATTGTAATCGAGCAATACGCTATTAAAAAAAAAATGTTCATCCACATTTAATTCAGAAGTCTACGCAAGCAAAACCAAAAAAATAATTTGGAGCATGAAAGAAAGACTAGAAACAAAATTAGATTGAGCCAAAAAGTCATACCATGTTTTGCTTTTTGGACATCTATATATATATAAAATCAAGTTGTCTGTAATTAAATCCAAGATTATTTCTTGGTGGGGATTGACCAAGTTTTAGGGATATGTGGGTCTTGTGACTAGTGATTAAAATGGAACTCTTCTCGTAGAATCTTAGGACAGTGTCGACAGCTGATCAGTCAGCTTGAGCTTGCATCAAGTCTATGTGACAGTACTTATTTAATATGTTGTGCACCTACCAATATCCAGTACAAGCTGTTTTCTACTGTTGACAATGACAATCCAAATCACGTTTGGGCACCATCAGCTCAGCATACGAATTTGGGTGCAAGAACAAATAGATTTTTTTATTTTAAAGGAAAAGGAAATACAAGAAGTGGAAGATCTAGTTGTCATGTTGCCTAGCTATACACGTTGATAGAAGAAGACTTTTGAGGCACGCAAAACAGAGTCTTGAGATAAAAGATTGAGTGAAGAGGTCAAAAAATTAATATCCCAGATATTAATTATTGTAACTTTTTCGATTTGGGTTATCATTTGGTGTGGCTCGTGTGCCAAATTTGAAGGCTAAAAATAGAATTGTGGTGATCAGCCCACATCCAACAAGGATAGGAAGTGACAGGCCATGCTACAACCCACGTTGGGGCTCCGTAAGGTGTGGGATAGGTACAAGATCCAGGACACCTGCACGTAACTGATACAATGCATTAATTCAGGATATATCTTCCAATATTTCCTCCCTATAATTGCTACTGCCAAAGTTTTGATACTCCAAGAGCAATGGCCAGATGTTACACGGGAACAACATTCTTTCACTACGCAAGGGATGCTCTTCCGGCGATTTGGAGACTTTGAGATGTGCAAATATTCAATGTTTCTGTTCAATTCTTGCACGTAGACGTCATTTGTGTCTATGTGCAAGTGTGTGTATTAAGGACCCTACTCCTCCGGTCTATGAAATATGCATCTCATAAAGGCAGTTTGGCTCACTTAAAAATCTCCTTGTCGTTGTCAGTAAACAAATAAAATCTCTCTAAATTTTGTGCGTGGGACATCGCATCCACGCATGTTCCGTTAGATTATAAGGAAAAAAGTGATTTTTCTGATGTTATGATTTCGGTTTTTTCATGCGTTCATGGGTACGTTTGGTAAAAGGTTTTTTTTTTTTTTTTTTTTAAAAAAACACTGGGGAAAAAGTTTCTTGAAAAAAAAAAAAAACCAAAAAAAGTGACGTAACATTGATAAGGCAACAAATAAAGATAAAATAAATTGAAAAATTATATAAAAATATAAAAACACTTGCAAGTTATTATAACTTGATAAGGCAATAAATAAAAATACAGAAAATAAAGATAAAATAAATTGAATAATTGTATAAAAATATGAAAACACTTGCAAGTTATTATAACATGATAAGGCAATAAATAAAAATAAAGAAAATAAAGATAAAATAAATTGAATAGTTGTATAAAAATATGAAAACACTTGCAAGTTATTATAATTGTGGACATCTTTTTATACGAATGGACTTCTTTGACTTAAATCACTCTTCTTTTTTTTTTTTAAGCCATGTTACCGGATTAATTTTAACAACCTCATTTATCACAAGCAGTTGAATGATAGATGTGATGGCTCCTCACTATAGAGGTTAGGCAGGTCATTCAAAACAGGGTTGATTGAGTACAAAACCGCATGCCGGACTTTGATAAATATAGAATTTTAGTTGAAAGAGTGGCTGCCTTTCCAATACCTAATCTAAGCTAATCAAATTAAAATCTGAACCATCCTACTGAGAAAACATCCTTTTGGTTGAGATGGATTAAATTCAATAGAGCCTGATCAGTACTGTAAGTCTCCAACTGTTTTCCTCCTATAATGTGTATATCCTTTAGCTTGCGTCATACCCATCTTCATCTTCCTTGCAAATGAAGATTTTTACACAGCATTAGGATCGAATTAGTGCGCTTGTGTCGATTTTCACTGCAGAGCGATGTGTGTGGAACACATGTAAAGTCAAGTCCCTGGATTTGGTCGCTACTGCACATTCCACTTTGGATTATTGCTGCATATTGGAAGGGCAAAAAGGCATTAATTCTCAGGTCTACCATTGGTGATCAAGATAACAATAATTAGTTACTCTTTAGTGATTATCCTTAGTACTACCACCCACGCATATTGAATTGGCTCAGTGCCAAAAGAAAAAGGCCTGGTCATATATCCCATGTTTAAGAATTATCTCTTTTTGGCACTTTGGTCTTTCCTGTCTTATTATAGCTCTATTAATGGCGTTGAAAATTGATCTTTCTTGTTTATTAGAAGGAAGAAAGGGCGCACGAACACATTTCGGATATGCGACGAAAACGTAGCATGCCCATCTCTTGGCCTAGCTCCTTGTGCTTGTGGAGGTACGTTGGATCACCTATATATGCATGACTCAACCTTCTCTTTAAAGAAGAAATTAATTATTTTAAAACCAACTATGTGATAATTAACCATCGATTGACAAAACCAAGAGCTACGGCGCATCAAGGAATGAAAAATGGGCATGGCAACAGGTTACCTTCTTATGACTGGTAAAAATCACTCATGATTTTTTACTATATATATACGTATAAATATTCTAATGCACTTGGACTGTACAGTGCAGTTCCCGCACTTTAGGACCCACTTTATTGTGAATAGAAAATGTACTACATTCATTATATTTAAAATTGTTCACTTTATTAACATATTAATTTTCATTCAAATTGGATATGTATATGAGCCCCGTCTAAAATGATACAAAAGTAACATAACAAAATAATTTGATGTAATAATAATTTTAAAGTTATTTTTTCAACGTCTAAACCGTCCAATATATGCTTTTTGTATAGATAAATAATTTTATAAAGTATCATAGTATTCTAATATGCAAAAGGTCATTTTGCAACTCATTTACATACGAATGGTTTTATCATTTATATAAGAAAATATTACAGTGCACGCGACTACAGCATACAGTCCATGCATTATGAAGCTCACTTGATCATAAATAAAAAATTTACTCTACTCATTATATTTAGAATTATTTATTTTATTAGCATAACAATTTTCATTCAAATTAAACTCGTATATGTGTTCTATCTTAAAATAATGCAACATCAATATAATAAAATAATTTATATAAGTATTAAGTTTAAAGTAATATTTTCAACCTTTGAACTATCTAAAATATAATTTTTATATGGGTAAATGATTGTATAAAGTATTATTATATTTTAATTTTACATAAATAAATAATTATATACAAGATTGTTATATTGTAATATGCATCGGGCTTAATTTGCAAGTGTAGTTTATATGCACATGATGAGTTCTCTGTACGTACATATACATACATACTCCACATGAGTCTCCGTGAATTCGGTCATTTTAGCGCATGAAATGTGAATTCTTTCAATCTATTGGTTGGGTGGACAGGCAAAATCCCAATTTGAAGATAGGACTGTGGCATCTTGAACTAGCAGCTAGGTAGACAGTTGTGTGTAGAATCCGCGAAGTCAGAGACGCCACAGAATTTCTTCTTTGTCATCATTGGTAAAGCTCGAAGAGATAAGATAAGCATGTCTGTATCATATGCACATGCAGAGCTAGGCGTCTGTGCTAGTTGTGTGCCACTTAGAAAATGGAGATGGATCATTATTGCTTAAATATCGTGCTCGGGAGACTCATCTTAACTCATATCTGGACCGTCCAAATTATGGGCCACAGGTCGTAATCGACAAGAACGCCTGATTACCCACTTCATACAGACCCTTAAACACAACAAGTGGAAGAACTGATCTGAATTGGAACGAAAAGTTGGCTAGAAAGTCAGAAGGCGGTGATATGATCGAGCTATGATGATTTATGGGGGCGGCTTCATCCACACATGGGTCGGCAATTTGGAGGGCTAAGATTGGTTTTGGAGTAGTAATCAACAGTCCTAGGAATGGTGCGAGACTAGCACAGGGAGTCAACCACTGCATATATATACAAGCATCATGGTAGGACTCACATACGTATGGGGGCTGACATACGTTTGTAATCATCCTCCAATCCAATATTGCGTATATTTGCATATCTAAATAATAATAATAATATATATATATAAAAAAAAAAGACAAAGCATTTTCCACGTTCCGACGTTTATGGAGTGATTCGAACGCAATGACAGCACAACCGGTCTCCAGTCTCCAACTCACCCACAATAATCAACTCACCCTTCCTCCTTCCAATGCTTCACAACCATTAACAGTCCATAAACACAAATAGAAGCCTGGTCAGCATTAATTAGCTCCTTACCCATAGAAAAGTAAACCTCAATCTACCGTCTTTCACCGAGAAATTCGAGAGGGGGACAAGTACCATTTATAAATTTCAAAATTAATCATATTTTAAAATTTATTACTTGTGGCAAAAAAAAAAAAAATAATCGAAAGCTCCACTTGGACCCGCCCATGGTTTTTTAGATGGTCCAATCAAAGCCATCAACTACATATAATCCGGAGCACAAATAGATGAATATGATGGGTCGTTACGTGCACAAGTATATGCGCGCGATCAGCAAGGAGGATACAGACACGTAAAATAATGGCACTTGTTATGTATTTAATCACTTATTCACTGGAGCTGGATAAGGTAATGAAATCCTACTCGAGGAATTCTTTCAATGGCCACGAAAGAAAAGTGTGTGCGCCCGCGCGCGCGCGCGTCCGTTCTACCACGACTTTGTGAACCTTGCCAATAAGACAAGCCAAGGAGAGGAGTGAGCCAATGGGAAAACGCCACGCTGGTATATTGGAATTTTGTGTCAGAGATGAGGCTTTCACCCTGCCATGCTTTTGTAGGGACTTCTGGCTAAGATCAAGAGCCTTCCGATGGTCCACCTTCAATCCACGAACATTCATGTTCATCAAAGTAAAAACATGGGCCCCACAGGCCATCCTACCCTCTAAAGAAAAAGATCACCCAACCTCACCAAACATAATTCGGTGCACTCAAGCGTACAAACAATGGAAAGTACATTTTGGACGCACATAGATGTGGAATTATGTGATTTTTTCCGGGGTTTGTTCATGCATCGGTGTTACCAAGCACATCTTTATGCATATCACGCTCGAGGCGTGATCCGGTTAGCAATAAACTTTTTTTAATTAGTTTCATGAACTTATTAATCTACATATATTTAACATATAAACTAAGTTTTATCTTTTTAGATATACATATATTTTTTTAAATTTTTAAACACAAGAATATTTAAGCTATTTTAAGAGTCAAAAATTTCTAAAATAACTCTATATTTAAAAATCTAAAAAATAATATATATATATATCTTTAAAATAGTAAATTTTAATTTATATATTAAATACATTTCGATTAATAATTTAATAGAAAATTGAAATTAAGTTTCCTGGCCGAGGCTAAGTAACGTGCCTCATCAAGTTATAGCCCAAAATGGTTTGATTGGGCCACGCAATTTTCTTATTAATCAGCCATTTCGGCCTTGTTTTAATGCTCTAACAAAACTGGGGATGAGTCGAATTATCAGCAACGAAATGCGCAAATGATAGAAAGGGAATGTGGGCATGCAGCCTGCCTATGGAATTCATACCGCATTGGAGAATGGTCAAGGCCCAAGGGAGAGATGCAACCCATGTCGGCCATCTACGTGGCACGCATGCTCCAATCAGGTCTCGAGCAGGAATGGGTCTGGCTCCCAAGCCATGACATCCGTGCATGGGTAGTCCCATCTGTTGAATAATGCTATATATAGCTGCTAAGCATCAGCATGCCCTTGGACTGTAAATTAATTAATTAATTAACTGGAGATTTTTTTTTTTTGAAAAAAAAGATAAATAAATGCGATTTGAATCTGGAAGTGTAAGAGGAATACGGACGTACGGTGTGGATGGAGAGCATGGTTTATGATGAGGTTCCAGTGGTGGATGTTTGCCCATGCTTCCTTGGAGCCTGATACTAAATGAAAGTGAGGAAAACAAAAGATAAAAAAAAACAGCAGAGAGGCCATGCCATACCAGTCAGCACCAGCAGCATAAAACCTTGGGGGGATGCACTTACAGTACAGCGGTCCACAGTCATGTGAATTCCATCAAGTTGCTTCATGGGGTCCCACTCACATACTCACGCACATACAAAGAGACCATTGCCCATGAATCTTCCTACCATCACATGAGTTGACCCATAAAGAAAATTTTAAATTTTAAATTAAAATAAAAAAAAAACCCCAAATTCAAAATCCGAAAAAAGTAAATACGACTCCTATATATTCAAACATCCTGCCTTCATCCTCCCTACAACTTCTCCTCCGAGGAAGAAAAAAATATATATATACAAAAGAAAAACTTTCTACCAGCGCAAACCCAACATGCTCCACATGGACAGTAGTTGCACTGACGAGATGACGAGCGAGTCTCTGATCTCCATCTCATCCCAACCGAAGCGAACGTCTGACGGGGGCCTCCAGCGCTTCGGGAGCGGCACCAGCGTCGTCCTTGACTCCGAGGCCGAGTCGCGGAAGCTGCCGTCGTCCAAATACAAGGGCGTCGTGCCGCAGCCCAACGGCCGGTGGGGGGCCCAGATCTACGAGAAGCACCAGCGGGTGTGGCTGGGCACGTTCAACGAAGAGGCGGAGGCCGCCCGCGCTTACGACGTCGCTGCCCAGCGGTTCCGCGGCCGAGACGCTATCACCAACTTCAAGCCGCTGGCGGAGACCGATCACGACGGCTTCGAGATCCATTTCCTTAACTCCCATTCCAAGGCCGAGATCGTCGACATGCTACGTAAGCACACATACGGCGATGAGCTCCAGCAAGGGCGGCGTAATTCCGGGGTGTTACCTTGCTTCGGAGGGCAGCGGAAGCTGTGGTCGCTGGAGGACGCGCGGGTGGCGTCGGAGGAGGTGAGAGAGCATCTGTTCGAGAAGACGGTGACCCCGAGCGACGTGGGGAAGCTGAATCGGCTGGTGATTCCGAAGCAGCACGCGGAGAAGCACTTCCCCATGCAGGTGGGGAGCGCCTCCAAGGGCTTGCTGCTCAACTTCGAAGACGCGCAGAGGAAAGTGTGGAGGTTCAGATACTCGTACTGGAACAGCAGCCAGAGCTACGTTCTGACCAAAGGATGGAGCCGGTTCGTGAAGGAGAAGGGGTTAAAAGCCGGTGATCTTGTCACTTTCCACCGCTCCTCCAGCGCGGAGAAGCAGCTGTTCATCGATTGGAAGCCGCGGGCCAGTGGGTTCGTTGGCGTGGTGCAGCCGTCGGCTGTGCGGGCTGTGCGCCTCTTCGGCGTCGACATTTTGGAAATTCCAGTTCGAAAGAATGTGGATGCGGATCATGGCGTGGTTGGTAGTGGTGTGTGCAGTAGTAGCACTGGGAAGAGAATCAGTAGAGAGATGGAGCTGTTGCCGTATGAATGTTACAAGAAGCAATGCATAGAAGCTTTGTAGAAGCAAGCATGCTGATGTTTCTCTGATTTCTCTTTTTCTGATTTTCTTTTTTAGCTCTTTTGTAATATATAAGCTGAGAGATGACCGCGGATGGGAAATGTATAGAGCTGAAATTCAAGGGAGAAGGATAATTAGAGATGATACATGATAGTCTTTTTTGTTCGGAAGTATGTTGATCCATGATAGTTTCACTTATTTTTCTTTTTGACCAATTATTTTTGTTTAATAGTTCCTAATTCCGCAGACGCCAATGGTCCAGTATGAAACCATGCACGTTTGGAGATTTGAGGTTTTGATATCCCATTTAGGAGCAACAACTTTTATTCCAATTCATCCTAAAAATAGATAGTGCATCACTCGTGAGAATGGGCAAATTCTAAAGTGGCTCACTGTGTAAAAATAATAATTATTAATACGTGGTTGAAGCTTAACACGTACATCTTTTTGCAGTCGTACATGTGGAGGTGACTGTGGACTTTTACCTGGCCCTGATGTTGCCTAGATGGTTCACTTGCCAGGAGATCCTAGTAGAGGAACCTACTCGACGGAAAATTCGGAAAGGTAGGAAAAGATCTTTGGATTTCTTTAGACCGTCCACTTCTTTGGTACAATTATTATTTCCTCAAGCTGGGTCAAACAAATGATGAATGGCCTCGATTAACTCCTTCCAGATTAGGGGCCATGATTAAATCACTACCCAAAATTAATTCGATGCAAGAGTATGATTGAGAACAGTGGAGGAGCACACTTCCAGAAATTCCATTTTCCGACGCTGCTGCGTCCCAGATCCATTTGGCAACAAAATGGCTACAATTTTCGTTGCTGATGAGATGAGCACGGTGACAGAATTAGTAACAAAATTTTGCTAATAAAGAGAATGAAAAGATAAATTGGCAGTCTTTGTTGGTACCACTAAAAGCATGGATGCTCATCTCAGCGTGCTGAAAGACAGATGAGTACATGAATACAATCTCAATTATTGGTCCATATCCTTGGTTAGTCATGTGATCTTTCCTTCTATAACTGCATCTTCTTTGTTTGTCTATGGGCTTCATGCAAAGAAATTTGGTAGTTCTGATGGTAGACAATCTCACGTGTGGGATGCTTCAGTCACGCCAGCTCAAGAAATTAGTTATCCAAAGTTGAAGATGATTAGGCAAATTTCAAAAGTAAAAACCTTGGAAAACAATTAATTAATTTCCGATAATACTTGCCTAATTGATTTGGTGGGGTAGAATAGAACTAGAAATACAGATGTATGAGATGGATGAAATTGATTAGTTTTGTTTTAACTTGGGAGATTGAAAGGAAGGCTCGTGAAGAAGGAAATTATTTGGTATTTCGTATGTACTACTAGTGGAGGTGGGACCCCTTATGAACCAACATTGAAAGTAAAAATTCTAAGTGGTGGACCTGCCTAAGTTAGGTACGTACTAGTGCAGGAGTTGCGAAATTATGAAAGTAAGGCCTCTTTTGTTGGTGATTGGTTGGAGGCTAGAGAGGATGAGGAAAAGGAAATCATTGCAAAAGCATCCTATTTTCATGTAGCCTTTTGTAAATTTGTTGGCCTTTTTACTTTCTGTCTTTCTTGTCTTCCTGAGCAGACTTCGTTTTTTTTTTTTAATTATTTTGAAAAGAATTTATTCCCCTGTTCTGAATAGTCGCAACACAGAGAGAGATGCGGAAAGAAATGCAAGTCCCTTTGTTTATAATTTTCTACGATGAGTGGAATGACGAAGTCGTCACCATAAACATTACCGTGTATCATGCACATGCACCCCAAATTGATATATTTGGGGATTGAAAACCGTGGGGGACTTTCAATGGAAGACTCAGTTGGCATCAGCAACCTCCAGACCTTTTCCATGTAAGAGAGTTACTCTGGCACGGCCAGACTTTTTCCGAAGACAGAGAGACAGATCTGTCCAGTAATATTATTGGTAACCGTGTTCATGTTTGCCATCTCGATGATGAAAATCCCCAATCAGCGTTCATCAAATGTCAATTATTATCATCACAATAAATTTTTACTTTTGCTGTTGTTGCCTATATATCAGCAGCGAAATGGCTGAAGGCAAGGACATTTTCGCTGGTGATACTTTCACATACAAGGAATCTTTTCTTTTTCTATTTATGGTGATACTTCCACCGGCAAGAAATTTTTTTTAATAATGTTTTGACAATCAAATTAAAATTTAGTTATTTAAACAAAAAATCATAAACTATCGACAATTAATTTGTTTTTCTCGATAGTTCTTATATGAAATATACCGCTAGTTATAAGCCACTAAGTTTTTTTAACAATCAAATTTTTACCTTTTGCAAGAAAATTTTAATTGGTAAACATTAAAATTTTTGTAGTATAAGCACATTTGATTGCTAAGTAAAAGAGTATGTAACTACATTACAACTAATGTTAGTGTAAGGAGCTAATTTTTTTTTATTGCATTCTATGATTTCGCCTATGCATAAATAAATTTAGCTTCATACACATATTTAACAACAAATATACAGTTGCTTTAGATTGGTGATATTTTCTCAAATACAAAAAAATTTTGCATTCTATTCAACCAAAAAATTATTTAATCAATACAAAAAATTTCTTATATATAATCATATATTTGTAGCTGACTTAAAAATATTTTTGTCAACCCTTAATAGATTTGTATCCAAATAAAAATTATTGCATATAATATTATATACAGCAAATTTTAAAAATAACTATTTTTGTTCAATGCATGAGCCATATGTAGCTAAATATGCAACTAATATGTTTACTAATATACTTAGTTGCTGCCAAATTTATATTATATACAGAATTACTGCATTTAAGAGAATTTATGATAATGAATTCACTCTTTTTTAAACTTTTGGTGTGGTGCTGAAAATTCTCACTTTCATAGAAACTTCACAATCACATTTTTTTTTTTTTTTTTTTTTTTTTTTTTTATGAATCACACTCACAATTGATCCTATGAAGTTAAACTGAAATAAATTTATCTTTGATGACAAAATTTGTTGCCAAACTTATTTCTAACATGTGTGTTGTTGTTCGCACTTCGTTGCTAAGGATGGTATAGAAATGCACCATTATGGCAATTAATTGTAGTACATTCTTTTAGCGGTACCTACCATAGCCACATTGTTTTTCCCCCAACATTACTGCCCCTTCAGTAGCCCATTCAATTAATTAAGCTACTAATTAATTAATTTGAAATCTACACAGGTCATCTGACAAGTTTGGACACATGGTGTCCGCCTAAGTGTTGCATAACTGGTTTTGTTGGAGATAGATAACTTGCTAATTAATTCCTTGTATTTTGTTAAAGTTCAGACCATTATGTCTTCCAATACATCAGCATAGTTGCACCGAATCCCATAAGGGGTCAGGGGTCAGGTTCAATGATTCGTGAATATAATATACGAGTTTCAGTAATTAAGAATCTGTCATCAACGTCTAAGAACAACGCAAAAAGCAAGCAACAATTTGAAATGCATACATTAATGTTGTATTCCCGGACAGCTTCTGCATACACAAAATTATTCTTGGAACATTGTTGCTTTCCCTAATAATTTTTAAATCAACAAGAATAATTTCTGAATCCACACACCGTCCAATATTGTCTCCAGTCCATAATGTCTTTTTCTTATTTATAGGGAGTATTAAAGAAAAGCTTTATGTATAAGATGTAACGATAATGTAGAATTCCAAAGTTATAAATTAATTTCAATAATTAATCTATTGGTTGGACAGCACTTATTATAAATTAACTTTCTACCGTTCATTTAGTTATTTGACGCAGGAACTAATTTTCTTGCTAGTTCTTAATTACCATTTTAGTAAAGTGCACATCGGTTAGGAGGAAAAGAAACGTAAAGAAGGGAAATTATATGAATAGCGTCTGGTTATAAATTAAGGGATATGTTTCATATAAAAATATAAGTTCATCTATTTTTACACAGAAATTCATTTCATTAAGTATATTTAGAATCACTTATATCATAATAAAAATACTTTTACTTGTTAAGTATTATTGTGTATAAGTCTTATCTATAAATATATGAATCAATGTAACAAAATAATTTAATCTTTCATTTTCAACATCTAAACTATCTAAAATATTATTCTTATGTGGATAAATGATTCTACAAAGTATTGTTGTATTTTAATGCATATACAAACATATTTAATTATTTATCATAATTTACACATCAATATATTTTTCAGCAAATATGGCTCATATATACATATCTTAAATTTTGATGAAACTTAGTCTTTTAATTAAACAAATAATATTAAATATAGTAGATAAAGTTGATATTTTCTACATAATTAATATATTAAATATGTAAGGAGATTACACTTCATTACATAGAAAGGAAACTCATAAGTTAAAGTATTATTGTTATTACTATTTTTCTTATTGTACACTAAATCATATCTTAAAAAACTAAAATTTTCATGTAATTGTATATTTAAAATCACGGAAACGATTGTAATTAAGTTGGTCAGGCGTTTCGCTTGGAGGATTGATTATTTGGTGATATCTGTATTGTTTGCCCCCCTGTTTCTTGGATGCTTTACTAATTTTCTGTGCTTTCTCTTTGCTTTGATGCTGCTGTGATAGCTAGGTTGGATGATTTGGTGTTTCTTGAAATAGTCGTTTCTGCTCTTTTCAAAGGACTCGTCTTTGGCGTAATTTGCAAACTTAAATGCTGCATTACTTGGAGTTGACATTTTCAGAGGATTTCTGGCTGATGAAGAAAGAAATTAAGATGCCTGTGGCAAAAGTGTTTGGAATCCCTCGTCGCACCGCACGTAGCTGCATTTACCTTTCGTAACAATATATGTCTGCTCCCTTTCTTTCTATCTATCTCCGCCATCATGAGTTTCTTCCGCTACAGTTGTATTCTTCGGCCGCCTCCGTGACAATCACACTCCAGACGACGAAGAATTCGCAAAAGCATCGTGCATGGGGTATTTGACACCACAGACTCCGTCCTACCAATTGGTGCGAATTTCAAGCCTCATAAATGCTTCCAAACTTCCAATTCAACGATCATGTTTACAGGAACAGGACAGCTGCTGCGCTTGCTTAGCTTCGGTGCAGTCGTCCAGAAGGTCCAATCCCCGCGGAAATCTTTCGTCTCTCAATTTTCTACCATTTGTGTCTCTTGAGTTGTGAAAAAAGAAATCTCACAAAGTATGTTTCAGTTGGAATAATAATAAGAAAAAAAAATCGTAATTACATCAATCATGTAGAAAATTGTTAAGCGAACAACATACGTTCGTTTGGCAACGACCCTATGGTGAAAATTGGAAGGTGGGAAAAATAAATATTACCTAAAAATGCGAAAGTAATGTTATATGGAATGGATAAATGGAAATAAATAGGATATTATATGAAATTTAATTGAAATATACGAGTTAAAATAAAAAAATATGATAGTTAATTAGTTTAAATGTTAAATTATTTTTAAAAAGTATGCGAGAAGAGAGCTGTGGAAAAATAATTTTTACTTCTGCTTGTTAATAAACATATTATTAACCTAATTGGAATTGATAGGTTTAATAGCTTAAGGTTTACGTTACAATCCAACTTCTATGCATTAATCTTGTTGTATTCTAAAATTTATTTTACTTGTAGCTGAGTTTTATTATTATTTGCATTTAAATATTATTTTTAGTTGCATTTGATGTTTTGAAAAAAACAGTTAAATTACAGGAATGCATGTCACTGTTAGTGAACAGTCAATATTTGCAAACGAATAATCAATTGCAGCAAAAAAAATTTCATACAATCAAATTTATGTTAGGTATAACTAAAAATTTGCTACATTCAATAACTTTGTCGTAGCGTTATATATGAGATCCATTTAAGTTGTTTTTTACATTTAAAAATTTTTTTTATTGACAAAATTATGACAAGCTATAAAATAAAATCAGTTAACCACGTAACTGAATTATTTGCAAGCATACGTTTTTTAGATATATATTATAAACAAGCCGGATTTAATAATTAATTTAAAAAAAAAGTGGGTTTCATTAAATAAATTATATAGTTTTTTTTATAAATAAGCCTCTTAATAATAATAATAATAATAATAATAATAATAAAACAAAAAAAAAAAAAGCTTCAGTTGTGCATTAAAGACTTCACACGCGGCGCAGGAAGAGATGTAAATCTAGCTTCTAGAACTAATTGTGTTGGGTTTAGCACTTTTCCCGCAGCGAAGCATTGGCCTGGAGTGGGTGAAATTGATAACTACAATTCTCGAACGAAGACATTGACAAAAAGGGCGCTATTCCATAAATTGCTGTAGAAGTTTCGGAAGTTGTACGTGGAAATTAATCGAATGCCGTATGGAAATTAGCGTTCGGTCATCGATGACCAAGTGAGATAGAGAAATTTTGGTGATTCAGGAGAACATGCCTGGACTTTGGGTTTTCCTCGTAGACAACGACAATTGAATGGCCATCTTCTTCCCTACGCCTCTAATTTCTGCCAATGATATTCGATTCCACGAATATTGGCAGGTTTCCTTTAAGCTAAAATTTCTTCATCCCATCTTAGTTCTGTAAAATTGCATGTCATTGGAGCCTTTCCATTTGAAAAATGAACTGACTAAGGGGCATGTTTGTCCAAGAAAATAAAGGCTTTTTTTTTTTCGCTTTTTGTTAGTAATGTATTTTACTTACTGTTTTATTAATTTCGGAGTCTTGCAATGAAGCCTATCATTTCGTTATTAATTTAACTGCGGTCCTGCTAAGCCGTTCCATGTATCTTCTTAATTTTTTATTACCTCGATGCTCGGTAAAAAATTCTCAAATACTTCGTATACCTCAAATAAATTTGCCATAGTTTTTTCTTTTTAAATTGTCGGTTATATTCACACCAAATGGCTTACTGTCTTCCATCTTCCCCATTGGGAGGTAACTTGCACGTGTGAGTAATGGTGTTTTAATTTGGTTTGGGTAATAGTTTATCCTATCTATGTTCTATTTTCAAAAAGTCTACCTTACCAAGCTTGCTTACAAAGTTGATTCATATTATACTCTATCTTACTTAGGGGTGCAACTTGGGCTCGGGCGGTAGAAAAATAAGTTCTAACACCATAAAAAATTGAGTTCAAAGGGCCATGTTCGGGCTAACCCGGCTCAAGTTGCACCTCTAATCTTACTTATAACCCATTAGTTGATTCCAATTCCAGTTTCATAACAATCTAATATATGTTTAATCTCTCCACGTTTGGCTATTTTGAACATATGAAGAATAGGATGTCATTTGCAAACAATAGGTGTGACAGTGTTAGCCCTTGTTCACTTATGCTAACCTCGTGAATTTTGCCCTCCCAATGAGCTTTCCGCAATGTTGTTAACAAATCTTTCTGCGTATATAAGAAACAGTTAGGGAGATAGGGGGCCTCCCAACCTTGGGCTTCTGCTAAGAATGAAAATTTGTCATAGTTAATTCCAGTCCACTTCATCCATTGGGTTAGCATTGTTAAATGTGAATTTATAATGTTAAGCCTCTCTCAACGCATATAGATGTATCAAAATTATAAAAACAGGGTTCAAGTGCATATGATTTTGCAAAGTGGACAAAAACTAGGAAACATTCAAGTAAGCTGGCCTGAATGGTAAAGACTAGAAACATTAGGAGTGGTTTTTGCCTCCAAAGAGTAAATGCCCTTTGGTTACACGAATACACGATGCCTCCGGAAAATTGCCTCAGCCCGACTTGTCAACTTAAAGAATATGTGGTGATAATTAAAGATCGTGGGCCCATTTGTGTCTCTCATGTGCATTGAACGTTGAAGTTTCCCAAGATTTCCATATCATTCAAAGGCTAATTTCAGGCCAGCAATGAAATATCCATGTACGGAATTGTTTAGCCAGAGAGAAATTATAGATTTTTCCAGCATCTATCGATCATGCGTGTGGGTGTGGACCACCCAAAATGTTGGACCGTCTGATTTTTCTGGCCAGATGGGTGGCTGGGATTGTGCAAGGGACGTCCGGCATGCATCTCTTACAGCTTTTCAGGTCTTCGATGTACGATGTCTAGTTGGTTGGGCGGAGAAAGTACGGAATTTGTCTCTGTTTATCATATTGTATAGCAAAGAAGATCACACTTTCGCTGGTAATAAAGCGGGAATCAACACTCACTCATGCAACTCATGTATCACTCCCTGTATGCTCTAATTGACTGGAATTTCAGTTTTTTTATTGGTATATTTTTTTTACATTTATCTTACTTTTTATATTACAAGTAAGCCTTAAAATATTCTTAAAATTTTCAATATAAAGACAATATGCTTTTAAAGACACACAAGCTCCCACCTATCAAATTAAATTTTCAATTTTTGAATATTGCTTATTCTCCGATAAATATTTAAAAGAAAAAAAAAAAAAACAGAATAGAAAATTTGCATGGGTGTCGTGCCATTTCCACGCATTATACAAAGTCGGCCTAATTCGGAACAGTAGCATCAGTGAACCAGATTGTGCGGATGTTTGGAAAATCGTAACAGAAACAGTCGCGAGGTTTTCACTGGTAACTAGAAGCCTAGAATCTGATACGATTTTGGAGCCGTTCATCAGACGGAAGAACCAGTTAATAAGACAATGTGGCCCACTCCGATCTGAAAATACACGTGCTTCGATTTTTATGCACCCGGCGCATCTCGTGGGCACGAAGAATAAAACAATGTGGCCCACTTGGATATTTTTCGAAGGGAAAATGTCAACTGGAGTGTGCAGAGAAAATTAGAAGTGGATGCCAAAGATAAGGACAGATTGGGTCAGTGTGCGTAGATAATTTTTGGAATCTTTAGAATACTTGCATTGATTTTCGGTCGTCCGCGTTAACAAATAGAAAAAATCATGTCGTTATTGTATATACTGTCTCCGTACGCTCGCCCCTCACGTCAGCTGCTTTCCTATTTTTTGGCCTTTATATTATCATTATTGCTGATGTTATTATTATTTTTAGACCGTCTATCTTTTCTATGTTGGGGGAACCGTTTTGGAACTTCCAGATTGGGAGATAACGTGAGTCCGGAATGGACAGTGGAAACTGCACGACGAATTGAATTCCAGCAGAATTTCTTTTTTAAGCCCCCCCCCCCCGCCAAATGATCTGAAATTCGTAGGAAGAAGCCTTACCTAGACGGAGCGTGAAGTCCATAGGATTAGGGGTTTTTAAAAAAAAAAAACCAACAAAAAGGAAGCAAACCAGCAGAGTTTTGACTTTTCTCAGTGCTTGGTTGGTTAGAATGACAGGAGAAGAACCCTGGAAAAAAAAAAATAAGAAAAAAAAATAAGAAAAGAAAAGAAAAAGACAGCTAGCGAGGTTTGACAAAGCAGAGAGGGAGCCTGCTGTTGTTGAAAAGAAGAAAGCGACGGACGGACGGAACGCAAGGTCTGTTTGCGATAGGGAGGATGGTGGGCTATTTCGCACGTATAGCTAGTCAAAGCACGGTCAACAATCAACAGCTTCGACCCGGCCCCCTCATTGGATTGGACTAGAGCCAGACGGATATGGCCATTACCAGACTACTTCTAAGCTCTAACCAAATTAGGCCCTAAAACGGCCTTCAAGTTAAATGTGGGTCCAATGTCTTGTCTGTATATCACTTGTTCCTGTGCTGGATTTTTACCTAGGATTTCCAGATTCATCATACATGGTGCATCATTACCCTATAAGCAATACCACTTTCCTGTATTACCGAATTCATCTAGTGCTACATATGGAGTCCAGGACGGTAAGATAGCTTGTTATCCCCCAAGACTCTTTTCAGTCGTCGTATTTACCTGCCTAGACAATCTTCAGGGCTGTTTGTATGTACACCCCATCAGTTCCGGGTTATGCAATTTTTTTATTTTTTATTTTTTATTATCGTATCATTGTTTTGGATGACCGACCAAAGAGATAAACATCACAGGTGCTTCTACTCATACTCGCATCAATTACTTGGTCATCTACGCGCGAACCGGTTTTGCGCCTTTTAACTTCACAATCTCTTTTGTAAAGATGCTCGCTATTAATAACTGTGTAGACAAAACACTCATACCAACAACAACTACCGATTTCATAGATGGTTCATTTTTACAAAATTAATAATTGGCGTAAAATTTTTCAAATTTGTAAAAGCATAAGGAAGCAAATGCAATCGTTTACATATAAGCAGTTATATATAATTTTTTCATTTTTAATATGTTAATGCTCGCTGGGAATTAAATCCGCTTTATTAATTATATTTAAAGTTATTTATTTAGCTAAGACACCACATTTCATTCAAATCAAATATGTATATGACTACATTCACTGAAAAATAATATACATAAATTATGAAAAATGTTTAATATATAAATTATAAAAATTGCTTAGACCCATTTATATATATAATCTTATAATACTTTATAAAATTATTTTCCACATACTAACAATATTTTAGATTATTTAAATATTGAAAATACCACTTTAAAATTAATATATAACATTAAACCA
Source organism: Annona squamosa (assembly GCA_035584095.1). NCBI lineage: Eukaryota > Viridiplantae > Streptophyta > Magnoliopsida > Magnoliales > Annonaceae > Annona > Annona squamosa. Next base: position 9,167,798 of record JAXCLR010000073.1, read on the forward strand.
TTTAGATAAGTGGTGCACTATAATATTCGACCAACCAAAGAATTTACATGATGTCATAAATGATATTAATAATTAAAAATAAAATGAGATACTGTAGCACCCGCCATGAGTGCTACGATGGACTCGGATGGTATTTCTTACCTTGGAAATCTGGGCCGTGTAGAATGGGTTTGAGCTAATCTTTCAATGCCTCCGAGACCGCAGCGCGGGCTCAGTTTCCCTGCATTTACATGGATTCGGCGGCATAACGGCTAAGAAGAGGCTTTCCATACGCATATAACAGTAGTGTATTATGCTGGAATCTATGGACCTACATGCGCCTGCCTTGCCGGAGTGTTAACTTAAACAAGTGCACAAAAATAAAGAAAATGAAGTCGCCACTGATTTTTAAAGGAAGACCAGCCCCTGTTTTTAATGAAATAAGGCACTAATCGTACAGAGTTTGAGTTTCGACCTTCAGATTAAAGCAAATATGGCAAAATCTGCCAACCCGAGGCGGTTTACATAAGCGTGAAAAGGGGAAAGTAAAAGATTTGAGAGAATTGAAGAGAATTGAAAGGGAAAAGTGGGAGAGAGCCTTGGAGCTCGAAGAGCGGGAAAACCGGGACGCAGGGACTTTGCTGCAAACTCCCGTCTTCCCCTCTAGGATGCCCTCTCCAAGTGTGCTCTGAAGTGATAGCATAGCTCCCCTTTTATAGATGGTGAAGCAGGCTTTGTAGGCCTTGGGCCATAGATGGGAGCCTGCGGTAGTTGGACTTGGACCTGGTTAGAGCCCATTGCTCCAAGTGGGCTGTTGTAAAGGCCTGATAAGTTGTTGTAGAGAAGTTTGCTTTTAAGGCTTGGTGGGCTGCATTGTAGAGCCTGTTTATTGTATTTGGTGAGTTGGATGTGGTGGATTGTATTGTAGAGCTCCTTGGTGAGCTAGATCTGATAGTTGAAGGGCCTGCTTTTGAAGCCTTGTGGAGCTTTGTTCCTGTGGGCTGAGACTAGACAAGGCCGCTTAGTGGTGGGCTTGGCTTTGAGTTTTGCTTGAATTTTCTTTTGCTTTGAATTTGCTTGGGTTTGGATCTCATTCCAATTTATCCATCCTTGCTTAAGGGAGGGGTGTCAACAGATACATGAAAGAAGAGTTTCATAAAAGCAAAGCCAATTTTCAGTAATTCTAAAATTATTACCATTACATATATTGTACTTTATCTTTCTTTACTAGAATTCATTTTTTTGTTCTGTTACTTCTCGTCCTTTTTTTCCCTAGAGTTCATGAGCTTTCCATTATCCATCTACGTTGCAGTACGTGGGAACCACGACGAATTGGAAACTGATATTGCTGCCGGCCAGGACTATGGAGTGGGCAGTTTACATGAAAAGACCCTTGTGAAGCCCAGAGGGATTGTTGGTTTCTGCCGACCGTTGGAAGTCTTCTCTGTTCACCCGATCGATTGGGCCGTTGAGCAGCAGAAAAATTTCCAAACACTTTCTCAGTTAGCCAATCTTCTCAGTTGTTCCTATTTGGGTTTGGGTCTCGAGCTCATGAATTCCAACTACAAACTATAGAAATCATCCGAAATTTTTATTACAAAATGTACAATCAGGCTAACTTAGGATGTGTTTGGGAAGTCATAAAATTTTTTAATGAAAAATTTTTAGCGTAAAAATTATTAAAATAAAATAAAATGATATGAAGGTAACGATGATGAGTAAAGATAATAAAATTAAAATAAGTAGGTTATTTGCATCGATAGTTTTGTAAAAATGATTAAAAATAGGATAATTATATATAAATATGTGAAAAATAATTAAAAAATATAATAATTATGAAGAATGAAAATTTTTAGATTGAAAAATTTTATCTTGAAATTTTTGTGTGTTACCAAACATTCCCTTAGAACAAACAATGAAAGAAGAAGAGGGAAAAACAAGAAGGGAATTCAAATGCAAATTCATCCGCACTCATTTTACAATTTGTTTCCGCTATCCATAAACCCAGCCACCATATCCGATTTCAAGTGCTGCCATCTATGCAAAGTCCTATCGGTACCCCGGTCCCCCGCCCAAAAAGCGACCTTACCCTGGAGGTGGAGGTGGGCCAAGCATTCTATTTGCACTTCAAATCGATGTATATAAATTGATTTCTTTCCAAGAATCGGCAGCAACAAAAGATCCAATTGCTTTATATGTCTTTCCATGGATCATCTCCCATTGCGACTCTAAGAACGTATTTAGCAGCAACTAGTTCAGAAGGAATTAATGGCTTAAGGAAAACCTCGTCGATCCCAAATCTAACGAGTTCGAAGGAAAAAAATATATATATATATCCTAATGGCCGAAAACCTGCTTGGGACCGATATCTCTGTTGCCTGAGCGATGGCAGCAATCAATCCAACAGGATCCCATTTGACCCGTGAATCACATTACGATATTTTGTCCATAATCACTCCAAAGACAGTATTCGGGAAAACAAGAATGTCAAGGTCTAAACCCTATCCCGTTCCCAACTGCTCCTTCACCTACCCAATTTGCTTCTCCACTATCCACACGAGGTTGGCCAATCGCAATAGCTGTGCCTGGCAGTCTTTCCTAATTAATCCGTTGCGAAGGAACTGCCCGGCTCTTGATTCCCTGCAGCTGCAAGACGAACCACGCCCAGCCAGCAGTGCGTGGCTAATTTCGTTGATGGCGCCTATTCTTTCATAGCCAACGCCTGCTTCTGCTTCACGTGGATCGGATTGTCTTCCTCCATCTTCTTCCCTGCCACCTCAGCAATGGCTGAGGAATTGGCAGACAACAACATCTTGGTCAACGCTGATACCAGCGACGACCAACTCTTTGTGAAAAACTTGAAATTCATTACCCATCCTCATATGATATTCTCGAAGAGAAATCAGCATGTCTTCATAAAATTGTGCTTGTCTAAGTTTACTTTACATGGTTCCGGCAACTTGTGAGTTCCATCAACCGAATCCTTAGCCAGATTTGTCATTGCTGTAGTTTGGGAACAGATCAATACCTATTCTCCCACCAATGATAGAGTCCA
>JAXCLR010000073.1:9170931-9196307 GCA_035584095.1 Annona squamosa
TCCCACCAATGATAGAGTCCAACTAGAATCTATAAAAAAATTATCTGAATTTTTTATTACAAACCATCCAATGGAACTGATCTAGAACAGAAAATGAAAGAAGAAGAGGGGAAACTGAAGAGGAAATTCAAATGCAAATTCATCCACGCCTATTTTACAATTCATTCCCGCTGTTAATTGGTCCAGCCACCACGTGGGATTTCACGTGCTGCCATCTAAGCACCGAGTCCTATCACAAGCCGAATCGGTATCCACCCCAAGGCATGATTTTCCAATTTCCACGGCCACAATCGTAAGCCTGGGGGCAATATCAGGGAACTGCTCTTGAAAAAGAGTTCGATATTGTTTATTACGTCCAAACTGGGCGAAAGCTGGGAAAAAAAAAGAAGAAGAAGAAGAAGCTTTCTGATTCCTTTTTACTCATACTTTCATATGATTTAACATCTTAAGGGCCGAAATACTATACTTTCTGATCATTATATTTATATTTCAACATTTTTTTCATATTTTTTTCACACCTAATTACCAGATATTTTAATCCTATGACATCACTCTCTCAACTTCCAACTCTATGACTGAGATTTCGAACCAAACGTTGGTTTCAATCTTGGGAATCAGGGGCGTTTGAGAAATTTAATTAGACCCGGGGTTGAAGTGGACCAAGAAGCCCCAGACTAGTTAGATCATCAAAAATCGTTTATATAAGCATTGTGGATGTTCACCATTGCTGTCCCATTTTCACCATTGCGGTAAGCCAACCAACTAGTTGAACATCCGGTGTCGGCATACAGTTCACACCTTGATGGTATCAATTACTGTCCCATTTTCACCATTGCTTGTACCTGCATTGGTTTCCTGACCAGTGCCACGTTGCCTTGGTCACTGGTCAACTATTCTCTTCTTATAATTTTTTGTTCAGTAGTACAGAGCACATCATTTTCATTATTTAAATTCAACCGAAAAGTGATAAGAATTGACAATTAGACCAGCCAAGCATCACTGGTCAATACCGCCAATTTCATATCATTGACATTTTCGAATGATGATGATCACGATGATGACCGTGATGATGATGATGACGATAATCTTTCAAGCGTCAAGCATACTGTAATTATCACGGCCAGTTGCCAAATTATCCTTTTTCCTAAGCTTTTTTCGGCTGTAAACAAGGAGAGGGGGGCATATTAGCAATGAAATCATCTGTGATTAATCTTTTTTTTTTTTTTGTCTGTTGCGTGCCAAACATGCATTTTGGTTTGAAACAGGGCCCAGAGCAACGGATTTCCATCTAGCTAGATTTGGGCTTTGGGAATGGAGTCGACATAACTCCCGAGAGATGAAGTTGCAGCCTGAAGCAGATGGAGGAACAAAATGTAGGCAGAGGAAATGGAAATTATTTAAATATCGATTGCTAACCAGCTCCTTACTAGCACGCGATACCATTCACAGCACGATAACGATAGATTGGGGGGGGAAAAAAAACACCAAATGACCTGGATGGCCATGCCATTCGATGGTAACATGATGACAAAGGGCCAGAGTATCACAGTTTTGATCTTTTTCAAGTAGTATAGTTGGGGATGGTTGCTTGGGGCTCGCAAGCCTTGGCAGCTGGGGACGGCTCGACGGTGACACTCGGCGGCACGGGTTGACCTAGCAACTCAGCAGGCAGCTCCGGTATGCCTTTGAGGTAGAATGTGTAGAAGAGCTTGAATGGGAAAATGAGCTGCTGCAGCTTCACCTGCCCACTCACGCCTTCAAAAACACCCGAGCCCCCCGTCACAGCTAAGTAAGTGTCTTGGTAAGTTAGGTAGGGCCCTTGAACCGCGATGTGGCCGTAGTCTCCGAAGTAGAAGCTGTAGATGGCCTCGTACCGGTCTCCTTTCTTCTCCGGCACGTGTTGAATGAGGATACAAATCCCGCTTGTGATGCCCAAGCGCTTCTGGAGGTTCCCATGGTACAGCTGCAAGAAATGGAAGAGATATGGGTTTGAATTCAAACCCCTTCCAATACAAACCTCAGAGCAGCAGGGATACGAAACGAGCTCGGCTACTCACCTTGTTACTAAACGGCACTAGGTCGCCGAGCGAATTCACTGATTTCTGGCTCAGTCGAAGGTACGCCGGGCTGCCGCGATCTCGTTCGTTGATCTCGTACACATACAGCTCTTGAACATCACCTGCAAAACCACCCTCAAAACTTCATTTCATCAAACGGAAAATAACGAAAATCATTACCCAATTCGAGAAAGAGAGAGGGAGGGGATTTTGGACAATTACTTGGCCTTGAGGAAGCGGTGGCCTTTGGGGTGAAGGATGTGGTCATGAGCCTAGTGGCAATCCCTGTTTGGGTAGCGAGATTAAGATGGGTAAGTCCCAGCTTGGCAGTCTTGTTAGGGAAGGTGTTTGGCTGCCCAAATGTGACGAATTTGGACTGCCGAGGAAACGAAGACAGTGATGCTCTTGCGTTTTGGGCAAGTTTGAGGGAGAGAGAAGAGAATCCGAGTGCCGAAGTTGCAGCCATTGTTGGGTTGGAAAAGAGGTGGTGATGGAAGTGAAACTAAATGAGGAGGAATCGAAAGAGGGTTTCTATTCCACTTTCTTGGATCAGTGCAATAAAGAAATGCACTGGTCTGTATCGCGCTGTTGGTGATGGGTCTTTCTTTTTGTTGGTGATGGATCAGTGCAATAAAGAAATGCCGCTTTTGCCGTCAGCTTTGTGGCCCACCTACGCACTGTTGCTAGCACGGACGCCCGTGTCTTTGCAAGTCATATACCCCTGTTGGCCTGTTGTATTCGATTATTGGGGTTTGGTAACTGTGGAAAAGCAAACAGCTAAGCAGCTGCCCGGAAATAGGACTCGCGTTACACGTGAAAAATACCCGCGTCACAACCATGCTGTCATCCACGGAATTCAGATTTCTGTTGTACCTATTACCTGACGAGGCTTATGTTTATCTGTCACTGGCTTTCTGCGTGGCGCAGGTAAGCTGAAGTGAGCTGCATTCTTTGCTGATTTTTATTCTACTCGTGAATCCTGCTTGTCCATTTGCTTGCGCTTTATTGAACGGTTGTTACCAAAACGATAAGGATACCGAAGCATGTTGTCGGCGTCCAGATGAATCGTGTGGCACGATGGATGGACGGTTCGCATTACCTTGGACGGAGAATGGCAATGATGTCCAGCACAATGTAAAGGGACCTTTTTCAATTCTTCGGATGCAAGGTAGCCAAGAGGTCGAGGAAGCGGACGGCTTGGACGGAGAAACGTGGAGGAACTGCTATGAAGTCCGCCTTTGAAAGTTCGAATAAAAATGCAAATGGACAATGATGCCAGCCGCCTGGAAAGTGTGTAAACTTGAACGTGGATGAATTGGGAAAGGCCAGCGGCTGCCGACCGTCGAACAAATTGCTTTGGTAGACATGACTTCTCGAACATTTGCTGAAATCAATCCACACTTTCTGCCAGAATCTCCACTAGAAACATTTTTTTTTTCTGACAAAGAACCAAAAACAATTTAAGCATGTTTTAATGCGTACAAAGAAAAGCGTTTAATTGGATTTTTTTAATGGGAATGTCAACCAAATATGTGGCTCTACATTCTAAGCGTGATAAACGAAATATGCGGCTCTACTTTCAGGTTGCCTACTATACAACTTAACATCCTATTTATTAAATGAATTGTAAATGAATTGTAAATGAATTAAGGTTGAAAATTTTCAAACGAGTTAATAAACAGATTAAGGTTAGGATATTTCAAATAGTTTAGCATTAAAATTAAGCTCTAACCAGATCCATTAACATACCTAGCTGCAACATAGCAACAAATTAAAAAGCTTCTAACTTAAGAACAGTTGATGAGAAGGTTAATAAATAAGAAGGTTTCGTACGTCCATCGTTATTAAAAGCGGACCCAACAGTAAACCCGTCTAATTATCGGTTCACTATTGCCACCTCTTAGAAAAAAAAACGATGACATAATTTTATCGATGAAAGATCTATTTATTTCGGTAACATAGTAGAAATTTTTTAATTTATATTTGTATTATTTTTAGTTTTCTTGGATTGACCATTCTTCCTCCCAATTAATACAGTATCAGAGCAGACCAATTTCCTTGATGAACACCAAATAGAATCATCCTTTAGAATTTCTTGCTTTCCCAATGCAACCCAAACCAACCCAACCCAACCCAACCCCACCCAACATATTTAATCTCCCATGGCTGTACGCGGCCCTCTTTTAATTGCTCACGACTCCATTAAGGTGTTGAGTCTAGATGCAATCTTTGCAGTTTTGAAGTCCTCCCTGAGCTGAATGAACCTGGAAATGAAGAAACAGATGCAACAAAGTTCATGATTCTGAAAACAAGCTGCTTGGAAAGGATGGAAGAAATAAATGCCTAAAAGATCAGCGTTCATCTACCTTAATGCGTCTTTCCGGATACTTGGAGTTCCCTCGAACAACGTAGAAAGGCTTTCAGGAGCCACAATAAAGACATTGGCCATGCTGAATGCATGGAAGATTAATGAGCACCAACCACACATACTTTATGCTTATCAAGCCCAACAGTTCATGAAAACAAAGTAAGAAAAATAAATAAATATGGCTGATAATCCACTTACATGCCCAGCAACTCAAATTTTTCATCAATGGATGGAGCATTGAAACTGCGCACAAACTCCCCATATTCAATTATGTCACGCTTTAGCCGTAGGCCACCACTGCAAATGGAAATCCATCAAGTTTCAGAACATTTTGTTAAGAACAAATTGTGTTTCACCAAAGTTGGAATATTATGTAATAGGAATAACCATGAGACAGATTATTGAAGATAAAAGCAATAATCTCCAAATCAATTTTCACATAACCCATACATTGAGAAAATTAAGCTGATGAATGATTGATTACTGAATACAAACTAGGGATGCGACTCAGACTCATGCAACTCGAGTTCATCTCCACTCTAACCTCATTTATAAAACATAAACCTTAACCTAATCTTATCGTGAAAATGAGGTTTAGCTTTAGTTTTGAATTAGAATTTAAGTTGATGAATTTATATTTTATTTAAGAGTAAGAAGTTTAGAATTTCATATACATACGATAACAATAAATCGTGTAAACAAAAATAATTATACATAGTCAAACTAAATTTTTTTTAAAAAATAGTAATGTGTAGTATATCTGTAGAAAAAAAAATTCACATAGAAAACAAGGCAAAAGAAGAAAATTAATGAACTTAAAATAAATAATAGAAATATAACGATAAACGTAAATGAAAATAGTAAAATTTATTTAAAATATAGTTGCAACATGACAAACATATGTTCAAACATAAATATATATAACTACACTATTTTTTAACCATTTCTTCACATCTTCTGATACAACTCTTCTATTTTTCAATCATTTCTACACAATTACTCATACAACCAACCTATTTATTTTAACTTTATTCTTTTTACTTCTCATCATTACGTCTATCATATCATATCATTTTTTTTTCATTTCAAAAATTTTCACACCAAAAAACTTTTCCAAAAGTTTTATCACTTCCAAAACACACTCAGAGAAAGATAGCTCAAATAGATGATGATCAAACCAGCATAAATCAATAGTTCTACCAGCACTCATAATTGCAATATAGTTTATTATTATTAAACAAGATTCATACTGTAGTAAGATATTTTACCTGGCACTGAAGGTGAACTTTTGCCAATGATTAAGCAGTCCATTATGAAAGCGGTTCCCCTAAAACAAACATCACAGCCACCTCCATTACAAACCTAATGGGTCACAAAGCTAAGAGTCATGGATATCAACTACAAAGATAGGACGCGAGCAAAGAAAAGAAGATTCCAGAACAAGCAATAATCTTCTACCAATAGCATCAATCACATGGAGATACCCAAGATCATAAAATTATATTGAGCAAGATACAGACATACTATAAAACAGGCAAAAGAAAATGTATGGGAAAGCAAGCATTCACAGATAAAGGCACCATTATTGCGGCTAGGACACACACAAGTATCTCTGCTTCGAAAATACAATACCACACAAGCTTCCCACCTTCTCTTGTTTTTGATGCAGAGAATGACCAACACTTGGACTTGGGCACAGAATAGTAATTGGAATTTAGTTTATGCTATGCATATTTGACATCTTTGACTTTTTATATATTAATTATCGAATTCAGGGTTTGATATAGACATCAAGCAGTCGAAATATAAATCAACTTGTTGAGTGGTTTATATTATTATTTTATTAAAATACTATTTATATGAATGTTAACTAGAGTTTTGGTAGTAATTTTTATAAATAGAGTAGCTTGATTAGGGTTGAAATAATTTAGTCCGGTTGATTAAGAATATAATTTCTGGATTTTTTATTTTATTTTTTTTGGCTCTCTTTCTTCCCCTGATTTCTCTGTTCTGAACTATTTCTTTCCCAACATCCTTCTTTTCTTCCTTGCTGATAACATGCACAATTACACATCTTTTTTTTCTCCCAAATTCTTCTCCTTTTCATTCTACAAAAGCATTCATGTTCCACTTCAGTTCAATATCAGAGATCTTTGCTCCATATCACTTTTTTGTAAGTTCAAAGTAAGAATAAATGAAGTTCGCAACAAACAGGAGACACGATGGCTGCTGAGCATAAGCAAATAAAATCACCTTCTTCTTCATCTTCATCATAATCATAATCCATTTCCCACCCATAAGCAAAGAAAACCACAATAAAAGTGCATTTAATATACTGGTCAAGAAATACAGACCAATTTTCATCAAAAAAAAAAAGAAATACAGACCAAGCACCCAAGAAACTTATAAATGGTTTTCGAGAGATTCCAACAAAATAAATTACCATACCAGTTCAGTGAGGAAAGCTTGCTTATTTTGACCTTCAAGAGCAGTAAATGCAGCATCAAGTACACGTGAGAGGTATGCAACAACTCTGACGATAAGCAAAAAAAGACCAATGACTTAGCAACACCAGTTATATCCAAATGCAAGATCCCAGAGAACGCAGTTGAATGAACCTTGTGCAAGCATTTGTTGGTCGGTGGTCAGGAGCATTTCCATCATCAGGTGTTCGGTAGTCAGTTGTCTTCTGTTCTGCAGACAAAAGTCGCTCCACCTGGAGGAAGAAAAATGAAATAATAAGAATAATAAATAAAAAATAGATAAGAAGGCTTTTACACACCTTAGCTTTTAAATGCTTTATCTAAACACCCGTTGAATGACTATAACAGGCAGCAGCCATAAAATATTCTGAATAATTCAGTAGATATGCTCATATATGTGGTCTCTTATGTAGGGAAATTATTCTTTAGGGATTATTCAGAGAAAAGGAATGGATAGGTTAGCTATTTCTTTCCTACCCTTTTCTCTCATATTTTTTTTTGGTGCTGAATACGAATTGCATTTCAATGGGAATACCATTCTTTCCAATCCTTTCTCATTTGCACACCAACAGGTTGCTTGAACTTTCATGTATGAAATGGCAATCTTTCATTCAAATGCAAATACCATTCTAGTCAATCCTTTTCAATTCACAAAACAGCTGATTTCTAGGATTTTTTTTTTCAGGAAAAGAAATCCACCTGTAAATTTATTACCTTTTGTGGTGCCCTGCCCATTCCATTGGATTGCTTTCCAAGGGACCATTTATGTTGTGGGTTTCAATACATTCACATGTAACTCACATCCACTAGATTCAAGTACCACACAAAACCCCAATAAAACTAATACATCATAAATTAGAGAAACAAAAATTATGCTTCAATAATGTCATGTCTACACATGCTATTTGATCTCATTCTAGAAGCATATAGTACAAACCTCAGCCATAACAGTTTCAATGCATTGTTGAAGCCCCTTAAAAGCAGCAGACTCTGCACTAGCCATTGCCGTGGACATGTCTTCATATGCCGCAGCATGCGCACCCTCCACATGCAGCAAAAGCCGAGAAATGGAATTTGTGAAATACTGAAAGCAAAAGGGAGGAAAAATTGTTGCATTAGGATTAGCGTAGGATGAAATGACCAAGTCAAGTGTGCAAAGCAAATCAAAGTCCAGAGCCATATACCTGTTGGACGATTGCCACACTGCTGGAACACCGTTGTACAGCCACCATGAAAGATCTAAAACTGCTTTCACCAGCAGCAGCTGCTGCCTCTGCCTGCAAATACCCAGAAATCCATTTCTCTAAGCAAACAGGATAAACATTTGCAACTTTTTTTATCAACCAAAAGCATCATGAGAGTGTTGACTGGAAAGTGGTGGAAATAGACAAGTGAACAAAGAGAGGTAATACACAATGCAAACAAACAAAATTACAAAAATAAAAATCTTTAAAAAAATTTACAGCAGAAGCAGCTGCAGCAGCAACCCTCCTACTGACACTTGCACCAATCACAAATCTTTCCCTCAAAGCTGCAGCATCATTTAGACTGTCTCTAGCTCTCTCAAGACCATCCGTTATATACTGACTTACCTGGAAATGAACAAATATTGTTGTTTCAGAGCAAGCGGCATCAATTTCAGTTAAAAAGCACAGAATTCTGCCAAACTTACTTGATCAAGCAAACAAGTGAACACACTTCTCACCCAAGCTGCAAGAATGGCAGGCTGTCACAGAAACATGTTCAGATCACTTTAACAACAGAAATAGATGCATATAAAGATTCACAAAAAAAAGCTGGCACATGGAGAGATGAATGGGTGGTTTAAACAGGTATAAGGGGCACAAGGCAGAGTCGAGAAGCTTTGAAGATTTAATTTCCCACCTCTCTCATAATTGTTGAGATACAGCCTCGGGTGAAGGGTTCCTTTCTAGAGAGCATTCAACTGCAAATTTTAAATTGGCTTCCCTTAAAAGGTGAGAGTGAGAAAAAGGCCACATTATCTCAGCAGGTTGACTGAATAGGGGCATCCATGATCATGATAGCCAAGAGTACAAAACCATTTCTTAAGAACATTCTGGGTAACGACAAATAGTTAGATAGATCACACCCAGGAAACCATATGCCAAATAAAATTTTTACCTGGGAAGAGAATAACGTACACCTAGAAATTGCCTCCTCATTCCAACGTACAAATTCTGTCACGACAGTAACAGATATCTGCTGGTGGGAAGATGGAACAGGCACTGTTTTTGCTCTTGAGATTGTTCCTGTTGGTTCAGGCTGTTGCTGCACTTCAGCACGCAACTCTTCCATCTGCACAGGATAGTAGCAACACAAAAATCAACACAACACATTAATAGAAAAACTGAGGTATAAAAATTGAAGGGCTTGATTGGAAGAGTAGATATGCCTTGAAAGGATTGACAACTATAAAGTGAATGGAGCTAAAAACAATCAAAGAAGTAGACAATGATAAAAAGTAGGGTTATTATTGAAAGTACATGTCTAAACTGATGTAGGACAATTAGAGAAGATAGAAGAATCCCCATCAGAATGGAAATGGAATTTTCCATGAAAGATAATGCCGTGCATTTCAATTCTACCATACCAATCGTGCCTGAAATTGCAATTTGAATAAATATGAATAAAGGTAACCTTCGCTTGGTAGAGTTGTCTCAATGCCGCTTGTTCATATTCCGGATACTCATCTTTGTGAGCCAGAAACAGGGACTCAGTGAGGCCTGGAGAAGAAATTATATCAGCAAAAACAAACTGCCTTAATATTCTTGAATTTTGTCTAGCAGCCAAAATTAGAAGAACATGAAATTGTAGGCCACTACTTTTTTTTGCTGAAAGATTGGAAGCCAAACAGAATTGAACCCTGGACCACTCAAACAAACATTAACCTCTGATGGCCCCAACTTGCAACAAAATACTAGGATGACAAAGGATTCTTGATTATGAGAATTTATTACAATGCGACCATTTCAATATGGAATAGCCTAGAAAACAGCTGCTGGAAGCTATAGTTATAATCACACCGTAGAATACGCATAGTTTCCTTATAAGGTGTCCTACACATTGCTATATTAAGCGTCTTAAGCGTCAAGACCTGTAATATACAATCACCACCAGCACTGCAAAATCCAGATCATCATCATTATCTGATGCCATCAAATTTGTAGTGAAAGAGGACTGGTTCAGGAAAGACTACGACATATCTCATAGAGGATTCTAAATTATGAGAATTGATTGCTGAGTGACCATTTTTCATAATGAAAAAGACTGGAAAACAGCAGCTGGTGGTTATAATTATAGTTGCACCATAATTATACACATAGGGGCTGTTTGAATAACAGTAAAACTTCTTGACATGTTTTTATGGTAAAATAATTCATGTATTAAATGAGCTTTGGCCAAAACTACACCCGTGGCATGTATGACATTGTACGGTTGTGGGCATATGCTTTAAATGTGCCTGCTTGGCATGCTTGGAATGTATCCAAGGTCTAATGGTGACCTATCTAATAGTGAAGCTAATTGCATTTTCTATTTTCCCCTTCCAGCGTCAGTTTCAATGGGCGCAGAAACTGCAAGTATGGCTGCCAGATACCATATGGCGGAAATTAAATCTAACAAGCCCATGAAATGACTAGTTTTCTCATATTACCCTTGCAATGAAAAATTTTGCAAAATAATGGGAGTTTTCGCTATTGCCAAACAGACTCATAATTTCCTAATTCAGTGTCCTGTGCATTGGTATATTAAGCATTGAGGCTTACAAAGCACAACCAGCACTGAACGTGCAAATTTCAGGTCATCATCATCTTACACCCCAAATGCTATGTTCTGGCAATCAAAATTGTGGTTTTACATTCTGACTAGTAAATCAAAACTGGCAACAGAAACCAAATGCATATGGATTTACACAGTTCTCAAGAAGCTCCCCCATTACCTTCAACATCCAAGTCACCACAACCCACAGACCTCAACTCTTTAGCAAGTTCCTGAGTCCTTTCGTATGCCACTGCTAGAACCCTGAGATACTAGAGCCTCACATCAAACAACAACAGAAGTCAACATCTGAGGACACTCAAATTTTCTATCAGGAAGGAAACAATTAATCATAGTAAGGGAAACTCACTTGTAGAAGTCCACCATCATCTAGAGGAGGTATGTTCAAAAGGGATGGTTTCATTAATAACTTGTCCAGAACAGCTGTTACTCTCTGCTCTAAGACTCGCTGCAAATAGTCACAACAAAATTATTTGAATTCCTCAAAAAAGGGCATGCAAACCATCCTGGAAAGTAGATTTCCAGCTAACAACTACAATAGCTCACATGTACCTGCACAAGGATGGCCATCACTTCATTCGGGGAGGGAAATACAGCCATTATGGTGGCTGCTTCTTTCCTTACGGTCTCTGCAGAGCAAACATTTTCAGACTTAAAATACTTCAAGTAAAACCTGTCAAGAGGATGAGTGGTTGGATGGAAATGAAAATTTCTCATGGAAAATGAAACTTTCCACCACATTTAATGATAAGAACACCCTAGCAAATTTTTTGTCCAAGTTTTACCTGTTCTTTTGTGATCCAAAAGACTACCAATTTTGTCTTGATTCACTTTATTGCTGGCATTACTCTCTCCATTACTGATATGATTTCTTTCACTTATTTCCATTTCCATCCAACTACTCAGGCTCCACTCAAATAAAAAAGAGGTCAAGTGAAACCTGTGATTTCTTTGTACAATGTAAGTAGACCACGGGCAACATTACCATGCCCCGCCTGCAAACCCAGATCGCCAAGAACCAACCTTGTGTCTGCATTCATCACCTCGACGTCAATAAACATTGGCCGTGATGCCACATAATGTTGCATGGCACTGGTCCCCCTGTTGAACTGAATAAGCAAACCAAACAGTAAGAAAACCAGATTCCATGTCATAACCATCCAGTAGTTCTACCTCCAGTTCTCTTCTTACCTTAAGGATTATTCTACAATAATATCCAGAAAATTCAAGGTTACCATGGCAATAGTCTAAAAGAATCTACGATAATGTAGAAATGTCATGGCGTTCTTGTTGGAAGTCCCACATATTTTCATGCAATGATCATGTTTCCAAGAAATTAGAATCAGAGCTATTTAGATCAGGAACCAGGATCAAATTGGAAAGCACATCACCAATTTCCTATGGTTCAACAGGGAGAAGAAAGAAGAGAGATTGAAGATTGGTCTGTCCAATGCCCTACACGAAAAACAACTATTGACCAGTAGCTCTCATAGCAAAATATGGCACCAAAATATCCTTACAAATAATTGAATTGCATGGCATGAATTGGCAAAATGATGAATAAGATTGAAGTATAACTGTCAATCCCATGTAAGTTCAATGGAAAACATGCAACTGTCCCTAATTTCTGCATTTCCAATCAATACCGGATGGGGATATGGATCACCGAGTTACAAGTTGCCAACAAATGGACATACCGATACTCAATAATCATTAAACCATTCAATGTATAAGGATGTAAAGAAAATGCTAAAGCAAACACAGAAGATCTGAGAAGGCTTAGAGAAAAGGCACGAATACACAGTTGACAGAATACCTGAGATAAGATTTTAGCACATTCACCCATCGTTGATAGTTCTCGCCTCTGTGAGGCAGCATCAAACCGAGCTAATAATCTATTCTCCAATTCTGATCAAAAGAATGCAAGAAAACATAAATAAATAAACAGAAAATGTATCCACCACTCCATCAGCAAAAAGGAATCAGCACACCAGCTAGTTACCATTGCAGTACTCCTGGAGATTAGCAACGGCCACTTCCAAACCCCTGCTTGCATTTGCGTTCCCCGTCACTGATGGAACAGCCATCCCAGGCCTTCCAATATCCTCCTCCGCAAATGCCCCTGAAATAAGAATGAACAGAAAGTAAGTAATCTTTACATTCTCACATAGCTGTGCATACGAGGAAACAATTATGAAATCAAATTTTAACTAAGCATTTAGAATGTATAAACCAAATGAGGGAGCGGTTATATGAATCATGCAAATGAAAGATGTCCATGAACTGCAAATACAACTAGACTTGATAGGATGTAATTTCCAAAATACTAGACATGTGCCAGCAGGAACTTGTGAAAAATAAAAGATTAAAGGACCCAACCATGAAACAGGCTATCTAGCAATGACGTTAAATTTGACTGTGAGCTTATGCATCTGATGAACCTCAAAGTAATCCCAAACATCAATGAGAACAAGGATCTGGACCCACAGCCAGGCCAATACATTCTTCCTACATCTGGAAGAATGATAAAGGAAGATGAGTGGGTAAATATTGTAGTTCATAGATGATGATGCAAAGGACCCAGAATTACAGCATCTACAAGACCTGCTCTCCAAGGTGAAACATCCAAGTGCCCATCCACATGAAATCAAAGTTACCGAAGGCATTCACTACGTACATGCTTTTACATCTATTGAAAAGGAAGAAAAACATGGATCGCTCAGGCACATGATACAGATCCCTATCCAGCTGATGCAAGCAGAACAAACATACAAATAAGAAAAAACATCAAAAGCAGGGGGAGCTTGCAGCCATGGAAGTGAGGCTCAATGTGGCTTATCAGCTAAAAGAATATAAGCTTACGCAATTTCTGTGCAATTGATGCAGCCTCAGCAACACGGCTATCATCAGAGAACAAGGGCGAAAGTTCCATTAGGTCACCAGGACTGCTATTAAATTCCATCAAGTACTGCAACGGATTATGTATGATGTAAGCATTTAGAAGACAATACAGAAGAAGAAGAATAATCAATGCCTGAAAAGAGTTCAAAATGGCATACACATTGGTGTGCCTACCTTTATAAGTTCTATAGTCTGGCTCGCAGTTTCTCTTTGTGAATCTGCACTCTGATAAGAAAAACTAAAATCAAATAAACAGTCACCAGATATTGTTCATTCTGCAGCTGGATATAACAGATGGTACTATGGCCAAGGGGATGAACTCTTGACCTGGACTCCACAGGCTTCTGATGGGGTAAAAACTAAGAAGAGAAGTACAACAAGAAATAGGAACGAAATAAATGAGAAGCTCAATAATCTATTATCATAATATACTGATTTAACCTGCAGATGATCGCCAATTTTGGCAGCAGTCTGTCCAACACTAGAGATACGTGAATCCAGCCTGTTAAAACTGTCAAATAATCCATCCACTCCCGTTTCTAGCTGAAAACAAGAAATAAGAATGTAAATTTAACACATATTTGCATACTATGCCTATGATTGCTGGACCTACAAATTCTTCCAAGGTAATCAACTCCTGTTTCTGGCTGAATATAAAACCAACTACGGCTTATGGCAATGGATGTTTTGTCTACATCTTATAGCTCAGGGCCTGCTTGGCCCCACTTAATGTCCACAAGTCCGGAACCCAGTCCTATGCACCCGGGTGCATTCAGCCTCAATGCACCCAGGTGTACTACACCTATTTTTTTTATTTTTTTTTGAAAATTTTTTCATGAAACTATTAATATATGTTTATTTAACATATGTATCAATTTTTACTATTTTTGATATTTTTAGAAAAAAATTACGGAAAATGCCACTGATTTTTAAAAATCGAAAAAAAATATCTAAAAGTCTCCAAAAATAGTAAAAATTGATACATATATTAAATAAACCAAGATTAACCATTGTGTGAAAAAATTTTCAAAAAAAAATAAAAAAAAATAGGTGTAGTACACCCGAGTGCATTGAGGCTGAATGCACCCGGGTGCATAGAATTGGGTTCCATAAGATTTGGGAAACAGGGCTAGGTTGTGTGAAGCAGGCACGTGTCCACAGCAAATTTTGTTGTACGACCGTGATGCGTGCATGCCAATTCGTCATTTTGACGACGGAAACGGGGATGAAAAAATCGAACGTGGAAGAATTCGCGCAATATAGATTGAACTTTTTAACTTAGAATAGGATGGTTAACAAATCCACGTGCAATATAGATTGAACTTTTTAACTTAGAATAGGATTGTTAACAAATCGAACATACGGTTTGGAATCTAATCCTAATCTTAATTAATTTAAAATATTCCAATCTTAATCTGTTTATTAATCTATTTAAAAATTTTAATCCTAATTCATTTACAACCCATTTAATAAATAGGTTAGCGGGTTGTTAATGAGTCGTATAGAAAAGGACTTAAGGCTTAAATTCTGGTCAACGATAATCTTCCAGTGAAAGATAAGATGGTGTTTTTAGTGGGGAGAAAATAAAAATAGTGCAATAATGAGGAAATTGAATTTGCGCGACCGTTGAAAAATAAAAATTAAGTAGTGGAAAGGAAGACTTTACAGAGAAAAATACCAAAAAGTTTACATTTATATATAACTTTAATAAGTTAAAGAATTCGGTTAAACAGGTTAAATAAGTTAAACGGATTACTAAATGGGTTAACGGATTATAAAATTTCAAACTTAATCTATTTATTTAATTAAATAGTTAAACGGGTTTGCGAATTATAACTCATTTATTAAAAAATCCTAATCCAAACTCATTTATAAATAGTTGAACAAGTGAATTGATGAGTTAACCATGACCATTAATATCCTTAACTTAGAATAAGATGCATGTGTGATGGATGGAGTATATTAGATTTAATGCATAAAATTACATTGACCGATAAGAGGACTTCATGTTTTTAATAACAAACAATTGTACAAAAAATTTTCAAAAAAATTTAAAAAATGGTAAAATGCACTGGGTGGACCAAAGCTAAATGCACCGGAGTGCGTTATATCATGTGCCTAATTTATTTAGCTCACTTTAAAAGATCTATTTTAAAAACTTTTTTTCTTTTTTCATAAACTTACTAATCTATTTGTATTTAATAATAAACCAAAATTTACCATTTTTAAAGATGTATTCCATCAAAAAAAGATGTATAATATTTTTTTAGATTTTTAGACATAGGGTTATTTTCTTGGTTTTTAATAATTAAAAAAGCTAAAATATCCCTATATTTTAAAATCTACAAAAATATATACATATATCAAAATATGGTAATACTTAGTTTACACATTAAAAGACATGATTATATACAATATATTGTATATATGCTTAAGTTACAATATTCATTTTTATTTTATTTTTTAATTTTTCTTCATAAATATGTTTTCCTAAGTATATTTAATCGATATACCAATTTTATTATTTTATAATACTTTTATATATTTATTTTTTATTTTTGAAAATATCAATTTTAGGGGCATATAGGTCATTTTTCATCCATAAAAAACTTGATTTTTAAAAATTTAAAATAAATATGTAAAAATATTGTAAAATAATAAATCTTGGTATATAAATTAAATATACTTAAAAAAACATATTTATGAAGAAAAATAAAAAATAAAATAAAAATAAAATAAAAATGAATATTGTAATTTATACATATATATAATATTATATATAATCATGTCTCATACATTAAATACAGATAAATTAGCCAATTTATGAAAGAAAAATAAAAAATAACAAATAAGCTTATTAACGTTGGTTAAGTAAACCATTACTCCACCCGACTAAAAGGATGATATATTATTATATCTTAAATGGATTGATTAATTTTTAAAAAATATGGACCCTTTTCATAGCTCAAGTTACAGAGAAACAGTGCTCGGCCAATTCAAGTATCTTGCATTTTCGATAATTAGTATTCGTCCGAACAACCCAACTCAATAAAATGTTTCTTTGTTTGTTTGTAAATACATTTAGGTTTGCCACTCGGGCAACGGAACAGGTAGTACGTGTTGATGACACAAATGATGTCGCCGCTATCTTGAGTAATACATGCTATAAGCTAATTATGTGAGATTTTTATCGTTGTTAGTATATGTAGTAGTTTGTGGTCTCCCTCTTAAATCAAGGTGGGAGCTTGTTGCCTTCTTTTAAAAATTTATAAGAACTGTCTCAAAAATTTGATAGTAATATTAGTTAAGATGTGATATAAATATATATATATCCATAAAAAAATACATTTAGGTTTGCATTACAACTGAAGAATCACAATTTGAATCACTAGCAAACATTGGATACAACTACTTATATCATGTTTCAACAAGAAGCTACTGTTTCAAAATTCTCATAATATTGAATTTCTTTTATTCAGCCACCCATGAAAGTCTGAATGAACATGTACACAAAAGTGTACTTTAAGGAGTAATGAGAATATCGCCTTTATCCAATTTAGAAGTATGGACCTTCCTGTCCCAATATTCTATATACATTTATGTCATCTATTTGGTTATTTACGTGATGACCTATATATATGCATATATATAGGGTTCTACTTCTATGTAACCGAGTTATATGGAAGCAAACCTATGTGACCCCCTTTAAAATCTAAGATTTTGATCTTCGATGTAAAATCTAATCCATTTGTTGTATTTAAAATCATTTGTTTATTTAAAGGATCAAGTTTCATCCTAATTAAGTGTGTTAATGAGTCACATTTGTTAGAAAATGTATATATTTATGTATAAATTATGAAAAATGTTAAAATATTAATTTTAAAGTAGTATTTTCGACATTTAAACTGTCCAAAATATATTTATATGTGAATAAATAATTCTATAAAGTATTATTATATTTTAATATTTGTGTAAATAGATCTTAAGTGTTTTTCATAATTTTCATATGAATATATATATATATTTGAACAAATGTGGTTTATAAACATACTTGATTGGGATGAAACTTAGTCTCTTAGATAAATAAATGATGTTAAATATAATGAATAGATTGGATTTTTTACAATAATTGAAATCTAAAATTTTAAAGGAATTACATAGATTCGTTTCTATGTAACCATGTTACGTAAAACGGGATCGATATATATAGAAAAGTATTCAAGTGCAGCGCCACTGCGCTGTAAAATAGGTCTCATATGATGATAAAATTATAATCTACTTTATCCATTATATTTAGAATAATATATTCTATTATCATATCGGATATGTGTATGGAGCCCATCTAAAAATAGTATAATTTTAACATAATAAAATAATTTAATGTAAATAACAATTTTAAAGTAGTTTTTTCAACATTTAAACCATTTGCTATAAAATTTATTACGGATAAATGATTGTATAAAGTTTCATTACATTCTAATATGTATAGGGCCTAAAATGGGCAAATGTACTGTTATTCTGATGCAGTGTTTTTGTACAGTGACACTATACTAGAACGACTCTATATATATTGGTCAGGGCTAAATAGCTAAGTATAACAAGGTGTATTTAACCATTTTTTTTTAAATTTGTATATAACTGTTAATTTATGTGTATTTAATACGTGTTTCAATTTTTACCATTTTAGATTATTTTAGATATTTATTTTTTATTTTTAAAAATTAGTGTCATTTTAGGCAATTTGATACATATTAAATACATTTAGATTAACAGTTTTATTAAAAAAAATCAAAAAAAATCAAAAAATGGGTTAAAGCACTTAGGTATACTGAGGCTAAGTACATTCGATGCACTGAATCAGTGTCATATATGTATATATATGTGTGTGTGTGTGTGTGTACACGGGTTATATAGAAGCGGATCTATGTAATTCCTTCAAAATCTAAAATTTTTTATCCTTAATAAAAAAATATAATTTATTTATTGTATTTAATATCATTTGTTTATTTAGGAATAAGTTTCATCTTAATCAAGCATGTATATGAGTCACATTTGTTCAAATATATATATATATTCGTGTGTAAATTATGAAAAATACTTAGATCTATTTACACATATCGGAATGTAGTAATACTTTATAGAATCATTTATTCATATAAAAATAATATTTTAGACGGTTTAGATGTCGAAAATACTATTTTAAAATTGATATTTTAATATTTTTTATAATTTACACATGAATATATATATTTTCTAACAAATGTGATCTATAAATATACTTGATTGGGACGAAACTTGATCTTATAGATAAATAAATGATGTTAAATACAATGAATTAATTATATTTTTTATTAAAAATAAAATTTTAGATTTTTAAGGAATTACATGAGTTCGTTTCTATTTAGCCCGGTTATATAGAAGTAAAGCCCATATGTATAGAAAAATTATCAAGGTGATTCAGACTGCATTGTAATTAAGGTGTAATATCTCGAATAAGAAATCTACTCCATCAATTATATTTAGAATTATTCATTTTTATACCAATTTTCATCCAAATCCAACATGTGTATGTGCCCTATATTAAAATGATACAAAATCAATGTAACAAAATAGTTTAACTTAAATATAAAGTTTAAAGCTATATTTTCAACATGTAAACCATCTAAAATATGATTTTTTTATAAATAAATGATTATTTCATTACATTCTAATATGTGGGGCCTATTTCACAGCGTCTGCACAGGATAAGTTCTCATATATATATATATATATATAGGTGCAGCATAACTTCACCATAATAGCAGTACATTTTGGCCAAAATAGGCCCCACATGATAGTAAAATTATAATTTACTCTACTCATTATATTTAGAATAATGTATTCTATTACCATATTAATTTTCGTCTCAAACAGATATGTGTATGAATCCTATCTAAAAATGGTATAAAATCAACATAATAAAATATTTTGATGTAAATAACAACTTTAAAGTGATTCAACATCTAAATTGTCTAAAGTATGATTTATATATGGATAAATAATTGTATAAAGTTTTATTGCATTTAATGTGCGGGACCCATTTTTTGGGTAACGGTACCGCTATTTCGGGGTAGTTGCATTACACCGGAATAAATTATATATATATATATATATATATATATGAGAACCTTTCTTATGCAGTAAAACTACACTATAATTAATAATGCATTTGGCCCAAATAGGCTTCACATATACTTAACTGTATTAATACTTTATACTATTATTTATTCATATATAAATTTTACAGCAAATGATTTGCATGTTGAAAAAACAACTTTAAAGTTCTTATTTACATCAAACCATTTTGTTATGTTGAATTTATATCATTTTTAAATGATATCCATACACATATCCGATTGGGATGAAAATTGGTATGGTAATAGAATACATCATTCTAAATATAATGGGTAGAGTATATTATAATTTTATAATCATGTAGGACCTATATTAAGTTAATTGTATTGTAATTGTGTGCAGTGAAGCTGCATCTGAATATTTCTCTCTCTATATATATGGGCTCTGCGAAGCGGACCCATGTAACCCCTTCAAAATTTAATATTTTGATATTTGATAAAAAATCTAATATATTCATTACATTTAACATCATTTGTTTATCTAAGGGATCAAATTTTATCCCAATCAAGTGTGTTTATCGGCCACATTTGTTAGAAAATGTATATATTCACATGCAAATTATAAAAAATGCTAAAATATCGATTTTAAAATAGTATTTTCAACATCTAAACCGTACAAAATATCATTTCTATGCGAATAAATGATTTTATAAAGTATTGTTACATTCTAATACATGTTAAATAGATCTAAGCATTTTTTATCATTTACATATATATATATATATTTGAATAAATGTTGCCCATAAACATACTCCATTAGGATGAAACTTGGTCTCCTAGATAAACAAAAGAAATTAAATACAATGAATGGATTGAATTTTTTTATTAAAGATCAAAATCTTAGATTTTGAAAGATTTACATAAATCCGCTTCTATGTAACTAGGTTATATAAAGTGGACCTATGTAACCCATTTCTTTTTGAGATTTTGATCTTCGATGAAAAATCAAATCCATTTATTATGTTTAACATCATTTGTTTATTTAGGAACTAAGTTTCATCTCGATCAAATATGTTTATAGGCTATGTTTGTTGAAAAATATATATTCATGAGTAAATGATGAAAAATGCTTAGATCCATTTATACATATATTAGAATGTAACAATACTTTATAGAATCATTTATCTATATATTATTGATATTTTAGATGATTTAGATATTGAAAAACTACTTTAAAGTTAATATTTCAGAATTAAATTATTTTATTATGATGATTTTACATATTAATAGATTAGGCTGATAAACAGTGAAATTTTAAAAAATAAAAGAGTTTTTAGGATACTAAAAATGATGTGAAATACAATGGATGAAGTGAATTTTTTATTGACCATCAAGATTTTAAAAATGGAGAGGGTTACATAGAAAGGGGATTTCATGGAAGCGGGACTATATATACACACATAAACACAAATCTAAAAATGGTGAAACTTAGTTTATATATTAAATACACTTAAATAAACAAGTGCACGAAGAAAAAATCTAAAAAAATTATTGTAAATGAGTTATTTGAGGTGAGCTAAGTGGGATATTTGCTTAACCCGAGTTAATAGGATCACTCTTTATACATATGTGTGTGTGTGTGTCTATGTGAGTACATCGCAATTGTGTCAAAATGGGTCTCGTATGATATAAAATTATAATATACTCTAACCATTATATTTAGAATGATATATTCTATTCTCATATAAATTTTCATTTCAATGGGATATGTGTATGAACTGGTCTAAAAATAGTATAAATTCAACGTAATAACATAGTTTGATATAAATAACCATTTTAAAATTATTTTTTTTCAACATGTAAACTATTTACTATAAAATTTATATATATAAATGAAGGCAATTGTACTGTAATTAGTATAGCTACACTTGAATATATCTCATATATGTATTTTTGATTTGCCAAAGCCACTGCTTAATGGCATTTGTATTGAACACGGGAATCGATTCTTGGTGGCTAGGCGTCAATCCCGCATGCTAAACAAGCTGCCCTACGCCAGGTTCGCTTAGTTGATAGATAATCGGTGGTTAAATTTTGGTCACCGACAATCCTGAAAGAGATTTGGTTGGTGGTTCCAAGTCCACCTTTGAAAATATCCGTCCTAGAAACAACGAATGTAAATGGAGATAAAAGCAGTCAACATGCGTGTCAACAGTCAACACTATCACATGTGGATTCTTATTTTAATATTATATGAGGATGTACTTTTATTTTCTTTTAATCATCTCACCCACCGAATTATTGACAATATTCCCTCTTTCTGCACACAAAAATAATGATAGTTTCGTATCAATGAGCTCATACTCATGTTAGATACACGCCATCATTGCAGCTAAACCAAATTATTGACAGCTCAACAACATCTCCAGAACATGTTAGATACTCAGTTGCCTGATCAGCTAATCTTTTTCAAAGACATCAGGAATTCTATATGATCTAGAAATTCAGATCGGCCCACGTGAGATGGGTACTAATCTATTTTACTAATTACCGAACCATCCAAAGTTCCGAAGATCTGCGAAAAAGAAAAAATCTCAGAAATTGGAAGCGCCTGCAACTTAAGATTTATGGTTTTAATCATGATATTAGCACTCTCTATTCCTGGTTTCTTTCATTTCCACTGAAATCAAGATAAGCATCAAAAACCACTATTAACCGTGCATGATGGCGAAGACAACCCAAAAGAGTTTTAATTATTAAAAGGGTAAATTCTAAGTATAGTTACGAATTTTATTCTTAATTCTACTTAGATTCACAAACTTTTAAAAATGTTTTTTGTACTTATGAATTTTCATTTTAATTCCACATATACGCATGTCATTAGGAATCTATTAAACGGATTGTTAACTCTCCGTAAAATAACGAATATGCTCAAAATTAAATATTTATATCCAAATTATATATTATTTTATAGTTATAAAATTATTAAAAATTCGTTATAATATACATTTTAAGCTATAAAATCATAATTATGGATGAACATCTTTATCATTTAACAAGGCGTTAATGGCTTATTTAATGTATTCCTAACGTCATAGAAATATATAGAATTAGGATAAAAATCTGTGGATATAAGAGACATTTTTAAAAATTCGTAGGCATAAGTGAAATTACGAATAAAATTTACAACTATACGAGGAATTAATCCTTATTAAAATAAAAAAATGACATCATTTGTTGTTCTCATAGGACCTACATAACTTGTAGTGCCATAAATTCCACCCAATCTCCCTAGAATACCAAAAGAATTATGAATTATGATATTATATAGTTTTTTTAAACTTTTCTTGGTATGTTTGATTCTAATCTTAAAAATACTCATTACATTCTAAGATTTTCAAATATATCCATTAAGTTTATATTTAATTCTAAATTATTCATTCTACAGTTTGTTTGGTAAGTTAACGAACCTCTTGTTCAATTGGGGCAATAGTGAACTACAACATTGAAATATTTTAATTCAACTTTAAATTTGATAGGGATGTTGGTAATTTCACTCATAAGTTAACAGTGTTTATTAACATTTTGTAAAGGAATGACCATTTATGGAATTAGATGCGTATATTTTGGAAATTTAAAATGTATTGAGTATTTTTAGAATTAGATTCAATGATTATATCAATAAAAGCACTTTTTTTTTTTTTATCATATGATACGTATGTAGTAACTTGTCCTATCAACTCTCAACTTATTCTGCTGATGGGAGTCATCTGACAGCTTGGGCCTGCTTAGGGGTTGCGTGTGTGACGAGCAACTTCCCCCTAAGGAAACTATGTCCATGAGAGAATTTTTTTTTTTTATGGAAGTGTTATTTTTGTAGCAAATTCTATGGCACATGCTGTTGAATTTTATATCTCCTACAAAAAAGTACTCATTGTCAAACCATCGGCCCGTCACCCAAACATTTTTTGGGGTGAAAATTTTCATTTAATCTTTCATTTTTCAAAACATAAAAATATTAATTTTATTTTTAATACTATATTTATCCTTAATATAATTTGTCATTCTAATGCACAACAATATCTTCTCATCAAACAAAACATCAGCACCCTTTGAAAGTGGATCATGGCGTGGAGCAGATAAGGACATGAGCGCCAGGGGAAATGAAGCCCAACCGGCCGGACCGATCAACGTTTCTAAGCTTGTTTTAGGTTTCATGTGGCCATGCCTAGCCACCTTTTTCTTTCTTTCTTTTTTTTTTTCCCCCTTGTTGAACAAAAGGCCTTTTACTGTAGATCCCACGTTTGTTTATGTTTAATGCGTGCGCTTTTCCACCACATCTTCTTCTTTTAATTAGCACTTTTCTTCATAAAGAATTACAAACCATTGCGGGGGCTTTTGGTTTTCCCCATCGTTCTCAGATGATGTTGGTTAACTTGGTTTTTATAGTAATTTTTGGAAACTTAAATAGCTGTTTAAAAAGGGTAAAGACTAGTTATATGTACGCAGTTGTAATCACTTAACCTCGACCGTTAAACAGAGGAATATGCCAACTTCAAATTTCAACAAAAAGCCATATTGGAAGTTGGAAAATGAGCACCCATGTTGATCGGCTCCACAGATTTCATTTGGATGAAATGGATAGTTCCATGTAAAAATTCATTTTCTAAGGCTTGACTCAACGTCCACGCCGTGGATTCGATATACTTACATCACTATCCTATTTTTCCATGATAATTCTTACTGTTACTTCGTTTTCAAAAATAGTCCGATGGTATAGACCATATTATACAGGGATTTGTTTCACAACGATTTAAAGGCCTGGATGTTCCAACAACATGAGGAGTGCTTTTGGCCATGTTGTGCGTAAAAGGCAAGAAAGATGGCCCATTTTCACAATTTTAACAAGTGGGGTCCACACGATTCCTAACCGTCGGGGTCATCATTACCCAATTTTCCTTCGTTCCCAATTAAAAATCCAATCACGCTAGAAGAACAACCTATCCAACTTTTTTAACTTTTATTGCAATCAAAGGAATGCCCCCAATCATAATGCAAAAGCAACAGACCAAAGAGGACAAAACACCTGCGCAACAAAAACCCCCAAAAATTCGAGAATCCAAGACAACCACAACAGAACAGAGCCGAAACCAACCACGCCAGATTCCAAAAGCCTGGAAAGCAATTGCCTAATTCGCTGCTATTCTCATTTTGACTATCGACTATATAACCAAAAGCCTGGAAAGCAATTGCCTAATTCATCATGTCCTTCGGCTGCGGCGCATTCCTTGCTATTTGTAGAAACATTTGTATAGATAACCTTTTGGTAATGCTATTTGTAAAAACATTTGTATAGATAACCTTTTGGTAATGCTATTTGTAGAAACATTTGTATAGATAACCTTTTGGTAATGGATCGATCGAATCACTCTTCTTCTACTCCTGTCATAAGTGACGGGGAGTAGGAATAGAGTGACTTCTTTTATAAAAAAAAAATAATAATAATAAAAAAATAAAAACTTACGGCTATAGCTGCCATAACAGCACAACTCTTTAAATATCCCTAGTGTTTGATGAAATATAAAATTTTTAGATTAAAAGAAAATAATGTGATATAACAAGATAATAAAAATAATGAAGTTAAAATAAATAAGTT
>JAXCLR010000073.1:9196407-9224312 GCA_035584095.1 Annona squamosa
CGTCAGCGTGCACTGCGTCCAGTGCTCGTCCCGACTCGCCATGCTGTGTCGCCCCGTGCAGCATGATGCCTCGCATCCGATCCATCCCGAATCGCGTCCAAGACGTGCCACGCTCACGTCAAGGACTTAGCGCCTTGCTCGCATCCTGCCTTGATTATACGGACCGCCCCGCTCGATCCGTCTGCCCGCCTATCCGGCGTGCAAGGGGGTTACACTTAGGCAGCTATGGTTTGTATAGTTTTAGGTTTACTTCTGCCCATTATGATTTCATATGCAATCTTGGCATTTGACTTGTGGGCCTGTTTAGAGTTTACTAATTTATATAAAATTTATACTTTTTTTCCAAAGCTAAAGACAGGTGGTAATTCAGTGAAACTAACTTTCTTTTTTATGGGGACAGAATTTCTCATTGAAAATCAGCTGGAGAAAATTTTTTTTAGAAAACAGACGTTCATTGTATTGCTTTATACAGTTTGTAGTTGGTGATATGTTCTTCGTAGTCCATTTTTTTCCTGATTTATGAAGTGCTTTCTCAGGGGATTTGTTGTGTGGTGTGTGGGAGATAACCGGTAGCAGTCTGTGGCATGTGTTAATTATATGTGATTTTCTCCGAATCACATTTATTGTTCAAGTATCTCATGTTTATTAATGAGGCACATGCGATGGATTCAAGCCACCCCATTTTGATGGGACTGTAGTGTCCATTCCCCTGGTTAAATCTGCAATCGTTCTGTTCTCCAGCAGTGAGATGCATCTACTGATCATTTTTTGTTGCTTGTTTGTAACTAAACATGTTCTCCAAAAGGCTACTTGGTTCCATTACAACTTGAATTAAAAGATGATAGTGCTGTGTTTGCATTGGTGATCAATTTATGTCGATGGCCCCTTGTCCACCTAATAATACAACTGGTGGTTTTTGCCTCAAACAAACTCTGGCATGTATTCTGTTGAGGTAGAGTGCAGTATTCTGTTGGATCAAATTCTTTATGCCACTCTCAAGTTACTCTAGATAGATTGGATTGACGTTTTCCCTTAACTGAAATATAAACATTCTGAAAGATGCAGATTCTAGCATGCCACTAGAGTGGTGGGGTCACAAACATGGGTTTGTATCTGGAGGTTTCCTTGGCGCACAATCTTTTGTGAAGTTATCAAAAAGTTCTCAACATCATGCAACAGCACAGCCCTTGGATGAGAGAATTGCATTTGCTGAAGAAGATCAAGAAAATCTTTATAAGCTAGTGCAGGTGACTGTTCTTTAGTATGGTGTTTTATACTGCACATTTTTCCTGTCCTGCCTTGTATGATGCCTTTTGGTGATGCAAAGCAAAAACCTTGTTTGTGCAACTTAAATTGTATATCATATATCCTTACCAAATAGATTTCTTTTTTCTGGTCCTTGATTTCACTTATGCATTGGGTAATCATTTTCACTGGCATCTTTTCCTTCTCGCAGTAAACATTGTCACTCACATGCTCAGGAGCAAGAGATTATTTTGAACTTGATCTCCGAGAATAAAGCCAATGAAGAATTGAAAAGAAAAAGAAAAAGAAAAAAACTGTGTTTGCTTTTAAATGCAATAATACTTTACAAAGAAACATCATTATTGTAGGATTTCGCAACAGGTTTGGCTGCCCAAATGTGGATCAAAAGTTTTGAAACCACAATGGCTTATTTTAAAATTAGTGCGGAGTCTTTCATTGTTTCTCATTCATCCTCTTATTTTCTTGGCCTATCTCAGGCAATAACGTGTTGCTCCTTGTTCTTTTATTTGCCAAACCAAATATTGTAATTAGAAACATAAAATGTGACAAGGGGAGTGCTAAATTTTCCATTATATGGAACATTAAGAACATTCTCTGCCTTCTGTAAGGAAAAAAAATGCAGCAGTTCATGATCAATACTCTGTTTGCTCATCAATATTCCTGCACCAAAGCCCGACTTGACTTTTGGAGGGGGGAAAAAAAGAATCTGAAACTGGTGACCTTTACATTGATCAATGTTGTCAAAAATGTTTTTAATTTTTTAATTTTTGGCAATTTAAATAGACAAGCATAGTACATCCAATGAATATTTTAAGCAGTCAATCACTATAGAAACTTGGGAAAGACTGAAAGAAGAAAGGAAACTTAAGAGGTTATTCATGAGCTGATCCAATATGGGTGGGAAACAAAATTTTAATGATGCTGTTGCATAGATTAATAAGAATGTCAGAAAAAAATTCATCAGCTGATCCCATATGGGTGGGAAACAAATTTTAATGATGATGATGATGCATCAATCATGGTTTGCTGTTCGTTGGTTGCAATTTGGTTGAATGATGGTAACCGTCTCATTTGTAGCTCTTCAGTACTGACAGTTGTAAAGGAGTTGCTTGATTCACTGTTTGATAGTCATCAGTTCTGTATTTCCATTATACATTAGTCCAAAGAGTACTTCCAAGTTACAGGTCTCCTTTCGCCTTTTTTTCCAGTAAAAGTTATAAGTTTGTGGATATTCCATTAATGTATTCATAGCTGGAATTCCTCATACACTTCTGTAAAATAAGGATGTGAAAGTCTTGTTCTGAACTTCCAAAGTTATCACTATCATTTGATTTCAGCAACCAACTATGCCTTAGCTAAGACATGCCTCCAAGTTGTTGATAGAAACTGTTAGTTTTATTTTATTCCTAGTCAAAGGTAACAAATGCAAATATCTTGTCATGTGACTTTTAAAGAAAACTTCATTTATGACCAAACAGTTCATGATGGAGAGATTACATCCATGCTTTTGCCTCACCTCTCCCATATATATAGACAAAACTAAATAATTGACCATTACTAGAACTTGAAGAGTCACTCCTTTCAAATATGGAATCATTTTTTTTTTTTTTTATGTACATATCATCTATCATATTGTGAAGATTCATAGTCAGCTTTTGGTTGGAATATCATCTCATCAGGAATATGACACTTATCTCCAGTTCAGAGTGAAAATAGAGTGAGAACAATTACTCTTTTCTATTGTGTTCAGATGAGGGGTTCATATTTCATAGTTCCAAGAATCCTGTAATCAGGTTCTCTCTGTTCAAATCATTCTCCAAACTAGTATGTGCTCCAGTCTATAAGCTCCCATGCATAAATTTTGAAACAGACTTCTCTCCACCCCTCCCTCATCTATCTCCTCTGTGCTTTGCCCAGTATATTGGACAAATGAATGTGAGTGGAAGAGTTGCTTGATGAGCACAGTTACTCCTTTATATACTTATTCATTTTGTAGTAACGCAAAGATGTAGGAACTGGTTTGGACTTAGTACTTCCTAATTATAAGAAGTCCAGGGCTTTTGTTTTGACATTGATCTTTTGTGTCATTCTTCAGATTAATCAATCATGTGTCTCTCTTGAATTGTTTTTGTCGAGAATGACTGCTGATATTATTTGATATTATTCTTGTTTGTGCACTAGGATAAAGCCACAACAGGAAAGCAGGGACTTGGCATAAAGAATCAGCCCAAAAAAATTGCTGGTTGCCACTGGAAGGGAAAGAAGACATCGTTTGATGACAGTGATGGGGATTCTGATGATGCCAGTGGTTCACTGAAAAGAAAACACAGTCGGGAGCCTGAAGTGGGGGTGTGTGATGAACCAAAACCAAAGCTAAAAAGGATCTGCAAACAGCTTCTCCATCAGGTTCTTGTTTTGGCAATAGAAATTCTTGTCAGTTGAGAGGGTGCACGTCATTGCTGATCTGACATTGATTCCTGCAGGCTCCTGGCCAGTTACTGAAGGTGAAGCAGCTTAAGGTGCTTATTGAAACACAGTCAGCTTGCTTTTTTTCTGCCTTCTCTTCAAAGCATGAAGCTCTCTCGTACTTGAAGAAGAAGGTATGTTTGCTTTTACAATGAGTAATTCTTCACTTCGTCTTTGTTCATCTCCCCTTTTTACTCAGCTACTGATCATCTATGACTGGTCGGAAATGCAGTCATAAAACCGTTTTGCATGTATTTTTTTATTTTATTTTTTGTTTTTTAAAATTGTATATCTAGATGTATTATTCATAAACCAAGAATTACGCATTTTTGGATGTGTTTATATTTTTCTGACTTTTTAAACACGTGTTTAAAATTTTCAACCTTTGAAAATGGCCACAAGACCCTATGTTTGAATTCCAAAAATATATATAAACATATCCAAAATTGGTAAATCTTGGTTTATAGATATTATAAATCTAGATTTACAATTTCAAAAAATAGAAACTAAAAAAAAATGAAAACAAAAATTGTTTTATGACCGGTTGGAAATGCCCCTATTTCTGACTGGCTATAAATGATCATGACCCCTTTTTCTCCGTCTTTATTGTTTGAAAATGGCTGCAGGCCAGTTGAACCTCTAAAAAATTTCAATTAAGCATCTTTAGGGTTTTGCTTAGTATTTACTTCCTCAACTTGATTAGTTTGTCAGATCTAGATTTATGTGTAAACTATATGAGAAACAGAGAATTTGAGTATGTGATGCTGAATGAATAATCTGTTCTGTTTTTGAACTAAGCATAGCCCAAATGTAAACCATAATTGAATACAAAAGGCTGAAATAATAAACATAGTAGTAGTTGCGATTGTCTAGTTTCTTCAAGGAAAGAAAATTCTCAAGAGTAAATAATAAAAGAGACTGGAATGTAATTTGAGCAGCACATCAGCAATGATTACTGTGACATGGTTGTCATCTCATATAAGGTATGCTTGGATCAAATTTTGTTATATATTATGGGCGTGTTTGGGATGTGAAAAACTTTTCAACTTTTCGTGTAGAGATTTTTGAAATAAGAGAAAATAATGTGATATGATATGGGTAATGATGAGGAGTAGTGAGAATAAAGTTAAAAAAAAAAATGTTAGTCGTATGGGTAATTGTATAGAATGACTGAAAAGTAGGATAATTGTATAAGAAGATGTGAAGAAAGAATTAACAAATAAGATAATTTTGAAGATTGAAAAATTTCGGCGTGAAAAGCTTTGGTTTTGCCAAGCATGCCCTATGTCAAAAGATTTCTGATTTCATGGGGATCTGCAGAACGTGAAGATTTACATTCACTGTAAAACTAGTGTCATGAATACTTCATTTCCCATTGATGTGCACTGAAGGTGTAAGCTTTATTCTCCTTAGCAACTGAGAATCTGTGTAGTGGTTCTTGTAGGCCTTTTTGCTTAAGGATGTGCATTTGTGATGTTCTTATTACCTTCTTCATTTGCCAAGTTTGTTAACAGAAAAGGCATCCTCAAAATCCTTGCTTTCTCTCACAGCAGAGTCGAACTTTAGCATTCTTGATCATTGTATCATCATGTTCTTTGTAAATTTTGTTCATTGTTGGAGAAACAATTGAAGCATTTGCTTGACATCATTGCTGCTACATGGTTGCTTTGATTTTGTCGGTGCAGCTTGAAAGCAGTAGGAAGTTCCGTGTAGAGGGAAAGAGGGTCAGTCTCTACTCTTCATCCAAGACGCGCTGAGAATTCTGGAGGGTCGTGATTGTGTTACGCTGAGCTTTCTACTCTTCTGTAGCTCTTTTTGGCATTCCAACATACTCTCACTATTGGTTCGTTATCTCTGATGATGACAACTTCATAGACATGCAACAGCAGCTTGAGAATGGAAATGTTTGGTTTGTTACATTATTTCAGTGGAACTTCTAGGTGACAGTTGTATTCATTCCAGAAATTTTGTTGTAAAACATTTACATATAGAGATGGAACAAGCAGGCAAGAATAGTGTATTTGAGAAATTTTGTATTTTGATATGCTTTTGCAATAAGTATGAATTATTTCAGCATTTCCTGTTGGTGAAATTACTTGTGGATGGATTAATTTAATCAGGTACATGGATGGAACAACCAGATGCTGTCT
This sequence comes from Annona squamosa, assembly GCA_035584095.1. Taxonomy (NCBI): domain Eukaryota; kingdom Viridiplantae; phylum Streptophyta; class Magnoliopsida; order Magnoliales; family Annonaceae; genus Annona; species Annona squamosa. The sequence continues at coordinate 9,202,290 of JAXCLR010000073.1, forward strand.
TGAGCACTGGCAAATGATTTGTCGAATTTGGGGAAGGTATCTCATCCCTATTCAAATGTGAACAAAATTGTGACTTGATGAAAGCCTACCCAGCCATCATCGAAGGCAAAGCTAAGTAGTTTGACATCTGTATTCGCGAAAGTGAGGTCCTAATTTTGGGTCCAGGATAAACCGATGGTTCTCATTCACATTAAAAAAAGAAAAATCCATTTACCCAGCTGCTCTCCACAACTTGCAGTTGACACAGGATTAAAATGATCTGATGTGTCGGCCCATGATCAATTGCCCGAGGTCGCCTCATTTATATAAATTAAAATTTACTATGTTTTAGAAATGCATATATTTGTTTTGTTTTTTAAACACAGGTACTTTAATAGTCCAAGGTGTGTGTGGTGTTTGATAGAACTTTTGAAAGAAAAGTTTTTGAAATGGTAAAAAGCTATTAAGGTATGATTAAAAATAATGATGAGCAGTAAAAAAGAATAAAGTTAAAATAGATAAAGGATAAAAGAATACTTCACTAAAAATATATAAAGAAATGATTGTAAAATAAGATAGTTGTGAAGGAAAATATTTTAGATAAAAAACTTTTTCTTTTGAAGAAAAATAAATGCACCCTAAAATGAGTAAAATGGTCCTATATTTAAAAATTCACAATAAATATAAACGTATATCTAAAAATGGTAAAACTATAAATTAAATATACCTAGATTAATAGTTTTATAAAAAATAATAAAAATATATTTTTGGTACGGTTTGAAATAACCAGAAATGATCAGACCCAAATGTTGTCTATCCTCAAGTGGTAGTCAGCAAATAACTACCAATGTAATTTCTTTCTTAAATGCGAAATCGTTTCATGTGAGCGACAAATATGATTCGATAAAATATCTACACATACGTGGTGCTAGTGATTGTGCATTTAGTGCTTAAAAACATTTCAATACGAAATCTATCTGGACTGCACAGTATGGATTTTAAATAGGTTTATATTGCAAAGCTAATTCAGATTTAGTGACCTATGTAACTCTTTTATAAAAATAGTTATTATGTTTCTAATAAATATTAAACACTAGTAATGGGATGAATTTTGTCAAATCATCATTGGAGCCCTCCGGAGCATTTTTCACAATATTGATCCAAAACAAAGCATTGTTCTTTAGAAGTATTGATACACTCAGCAGTCAGCACTACTGTTGTTCCAAAACAGCAGAAACAAAAACGAAGAAACGAGTCGAGACTTATTTCAGAGATGACTCATACAATAACTTAGCAGCTAGAATATCAGCAACAGCCGAACCAACGGACTTGAAAACTGTCACTTCATCATAACTGCTTCTTCCAACCTTCTTGCCCTGTACTAACTCTAGCAAAGTCCCACGAACGTCAACTTGTGAAATTACTCCCCTTTCGAATGCCCCCACCAATTCACCTGATTCCTCTAATGCTGCCTCATTATCAACAAAAACTCTCCCTCTTGCAATGGCATCATCATCACATTCCCTCATTGAATTTTTAAAAGACCCCACTAAATCCAGATGGGCTCCCGGCTTCAACAACTTGCCCTTAACAAGAGGGATCTCTGAGCTTGTGGCGCAGCTTACAATATCTGCAACTGCTACCGCCTTGTCTAAGCACTCCTTATGCTCGAAGATAATACCAGGCAACCGATGTGTCATCTCTACAACGAGCTCCTGAGCTTTCTTTGCCGTCCTATTCCAAATGAAAACCTTCTTCAAACTACGGATCACCTCAAAATGAGCCTGTATAAGATAAGGAGCCAATGAACCTGCCCCAACCATTGCAAGAACTTCAGCATCAGTTCTAGCCAGATATTTAGCAGCTAAGGCAGATACACAAGCTGTCCTCCAAAGGGTTAATTCTGTGCCGTCCATTGAAGCAAGAGTCTGTCCTGTGGATGAATTGAAAAGAAGATACGAAGCATGGATGCCTGGCAAATTATGAGCAGAGTTCTGGGGGAAAGAAGTCACAATCTTAACTCCAATATATGGAAGCGTAGGAGAAGCGGACCAGGATGGCATTAAAAGAAGTGAAGAACAAGGATTGACAGCAAAAACTTGACGAGCTGGGGATTGTATTGAAGTTGATAGCGATCGAAGATCACCCTCAAGTCCACTGATGAGAACACTGAAATCGAGTAATGAGGCCACATTGCTGGCATCAAAGAATTTACAACCTGCAACATGTCTGTCCAAAGTTCCATGGTGTGCACCTTCAGCATCCATCAAGAACCTAATCTAATGAATGAAAAAGGATACTTAGAGCAGTGTAAGAGAAACAAAGAACCCAGTAAGCAGGAAGCGAAAGAAAACAGAAATCTTTAGCCTGATTAATCAGATTCTCTTGATCAAGCGAAACCGGTGTTTGGCATTTGTTATTATAGTTTTATTCCTGCCAAAATTCTATTTTCCACACTAGAACAAGGAACTGCATTTCTTACTCAAAAATCATCTTTGAAAATTTTTTTAAGGATAGCTAGGGACTCGTAGCTTAACCAATGGCCATACCCTTCAAATTTGTTGCTTCAAGACGTGTGTATCCAAGTATTTTGCTATCGTCATCGATACTGAAAATTTAGCCTCCATCGCGACCATTTTTCCAGTCATATCAATAGCCCTCAAGCCGTTTATTTATCATCTCCACCCGTGCCTTTTGAAGCTTTGCTCTTTCAGCTCCTATGCCCTCCAACTCAATTCAACTACTGTACTTTTCAGCCTCTACACAACTAAAAACCATCCTATGCTTTCCTACCTGTTGGTGACACTCCAAGATTCCTTCAAATGTATATTCATCTATAATTTTACTTTACCTTCTACTGCCGTATTCTCATTTCAATTCTTTAAAACCAACTAATGAAAACCCCAGACCTCAAGATTGCAAATAAAAATTATCAACTTAGATTCTTAGGCGTCAATAGGGATTTTGTGGTAAGCAAGAAGTACACAACATCAAGCACACAATTTCTTGGCAGCAGATGTCACGATAAGCAATTTGGCCATATTCTGCCCAATTCAATTCAAACCCAGCCACATAGATCTAATCCGGGGGGAAAAAAAAGAAAAAGAAAAAGAAAAGGCACATAGATGAATAGAAACTAAGCGACACGGACACAAGCTCCCGCTCCCTTCACCTCGAAAATCACGCCTAATCACATGAGGCGTGAACTGTTCCGTAGGGGCAGTTCACGCCTAACCCTCTTACGATCCGTCTGGGAAGAGAAATCATACCTGGTAAAAGACGGAAGACGGGGAGAGAGAGGGAGAGGGAGAGGGAGAGAGAAGCAACAAATACTAGAGCTGGAGAACGGTACTCGTTTTGTCCCCGCAGAAGAAGAGATCAGAGACCTTTGCATTTAATCTGACAATATCCGTATCTCCTGGAGCGAAGACTATTGATTGGTAGTCAGTCTCTTCGGTCGGTCTTTAGGGTGCGTGGGTGATACGCAAGTGCAGCCAAATAGGCATAAGCATAACCGCCGATGGTATAAAATATTTACGATAGGGTCTTATTTCAGGATCGCAATCTCCTGCGGCTCCCGGGCGCACACACCTCTTTTTTCTTATTTTTTTTTGAATTTTTTTCTTAAAAATGTTAATATAGGTATATTTAACATGTGTATAAATTTTTACCATTTTTGGAATATTTTAGATATTTATTTTTTATTTTCGAAAATCAGTGGTATTTTTGTAATTTTAAATTATCTAAAATGCCATGGATTTTTAAAAATAAAAAATAAATATCTAAAATACTCCAAAAATGGTAAAAATTTATACACGTGTTAACTACACCTAGATTAACAGTTCTGTGAAAGATTTTTGGAAAAAAAATTTAAAAAAATAAGTATATGCGCCCGGGAGCAGGGAGCGCTGCTTGCTCCAGGGCGCAGGAGATTGCGATCCCTTATTTCAGGAACACAATCCTATGCACACGGGTGCATTCAGCCTCAATGCACCTGGGTGTACTACACTCATTTATTTTTATTTTTTTTTACACTATGGTTAATCTAGGTTTATTTAACATATGTATCAATTTTTACTATTTTTGTGGACTTTTAGATTTTTAAAAATCAGTGGCATTTTCGGTAATTTTAAATTACTAAAAATGCCACTGATTTTTAAAAATCTAAAAAAAATATCTAAAAGTCTCCAAAAATAGTAAAAATTGATACATAAGTTAAATAAACCTATATTAACAGCTTCATGAAAAAAATTTCAAAAAAAAATTTAAAAAAATAGGTGTAGTACACCCTGGTGCATAGGATTGGGTTCCCACAAGTCCTATGCTTTTTTTTAGATATTCAGCTAAGCTTATCCATTCAGCTCAATTTTTATTGCATTAAAAGCCCCAAAAAGTGCCAAATGAATAAGCTACAAATTGGTGCTTTTCGCTTAACGCACTACAATGCAGTAATTTTACCAGCGGGCCAAACAGGCCCTCAGCCCAATTTGAATGCTATGCATAAAAAAATAACAGCTTTTTCATGTAAGGGACTTGCTTGAAAAAGTTTTATGCAAAATCATGATTGGAAAAGTTGGTCTTATAAGCCCCTGACTTTGAAGGGTGACAGTGCCTTCCACTAGAAAAAAATCTATTAAGCTTAATGTAAATGTGAAATGAACCATTATATCATTGATTAACGCATGACAGTCTGATGGCAAATCTAAACCATTCGAATATGGCCGGCCATCACTTTTGGGCCTATTCAGGATGTGGATGGGATAAGGATGGGATTGACTTTCCCATTTTAAAAAAACACTTTTCTCATTCTCATTACATAACAACCTACTTTTCTCATTTCTCACACAACTTTTTCCATTTCCAAAATACTTATTCAAACTTCAACAAGCAAAACACTTTTTCACCCAATCTCCTCATCTCCTTCCACATCCTATCCCAATCCTAAACAGGCACAGGACTAAAAGAAGTCATGACTAAAAGACGACTGAGGACAGCCAAATGCCTCAGATCTTTCCAAAGCCAATTTTGTTGGGAGTTACCCTACTGATCGTGGTTCCAATTTTTCATTCAATGCTTTTGCTTTATGATCTAAAATCCTACATCATTTATTATAGATGCAGTCAATATTAGAGTATGGCATCAGACTGGATTGTGAAAAGGACATAGAAAACCTCACTAACATACAAAACAGAAAAATATTTCACTCTACTTAAGCACGAACCTCAGCAAGTGTCTTACGGTGCTTTGAATCTTGGATGGTGACCTCCTTCTTGAGATTGTCGAGTTTTGAATCAATCTCCAAACCAAAAGAAACAGAAGAGTTATTGACTTGACATGTCACATGCGGTACGCAGACTATAGTAACCAAATCACCTGCTGTCGAAGATCAACTAACTCTCTGCAGGAATCCTTAAACAAATTAAGGAGAGCATCTACTTCTGGAAATAGTGGAGTGGAGGCCCCCTTTCCTGATTTCCCTAACTCAGCTGGAACTCGAAGATTCCCATTTGATAAATTATCTTGCCCACTTTCTGATGCATCAACATCCTCTTCTCTAAATGCAGGAAGAAGCTCATTTACCAGGTTCCCAAACAATGCATCAAAAGAGAAATCACCCTACAGAAAATAAACTATCATATATAATCTCTACTAACACGTGATGTAGGTTAAGTTAAAATGCTAAGAAATCACCTTTTTTAAATTATAATACATATCTTTCATAATAATGCCATGACTTTAAAAAGGAACAAGACTACCTTGAAGTCATCAATGTCCAGAATAAGAGGAAGGGAGCTAACAGACGAAGTCTTTGAAGAGGGAACTGATGTGCCAGTTTTCTCCCCCCTTATGCGCCCTCTGGTCTCTCTCATCTGTGAAGATGATAAAATCAACAGCTGTCACTGCCAAATCCCACAATTGTAACTGAAGCAGAAAACAAATGCCACCTATTCTGCTAGAAATTCCCGTTCAGAAATCATTTTTCTTGTACATTGTTCCAGGTGAGATAGACAAGGCATGAAATTCAGCACATGTAACTTTATGACAGGCATGCAGTAATTCCCGGGAAAACATGTTTTACCAAGCTGGGTGGTTATTAAGATCAAAGTTGACATCGGTTCCATCCCATGACCAATGAAACTGATAAAATGAAAAGCTGCCACTAATATCAACTTATAGGTCTGCCAACATAGGCATTAGCTCTTAAATGCTGCATCCAAGAGCCTCATCAATATCAATCTTCCTCCATTTACCACGCTCGTAAGACTAGACATGCAAGACACTTTAATTGTTTTATGTTACATATATAGATTCCGAAGGCAGGAAGAAACCAGAGACTCATAAAAATTAGTAACTATGTTCATTATTGAAATATTTTCGTCATGTTCAATGAAGGTTGAAGACAGGTGTAGTTCAACGCGTATTGGTTACGGTAACAGCTCTTGCCGACGCAGTTGAGTTCTGAAAGTAACTACGATCGTACAGAGGCTTGCCGCATCGTCAAATGTGAGAATTACGACAAATGAACAATCTACTCGGCATGGCAGTAGTTATTTCCATTGCCTCTGTCACAAAAGAGAAACCCTCTTGCTGCCAGATGAAAATACCTTGCTGATAAGAGAAACTACATCAAGTTTCTTCGTTGAGAAATCGAAGATATGTAAATTCGAAGTAATTATTCGCTGAAATGCAAGCTATCAAAATATCTCAGCCGTCACTGGAAAATGAGAAACCTATTTCATTTCCATTCCCATTATTCGGTAAAGAATTAGGGCTCCAGGTGCGCCCTCGCCGGCGAACTCCATCCAGGTTGATCTTCAACAGGAAAGCTCCGTGGAACAGGAGCATCCGAATTCGAAATCCGGCAAAGGAGGGGACGACAGCAGCAGAAATCGACATGTCCAGAGATTCAATAGAGGAATTTCGAAGATGTGACAAGCTTACCTCCCCTTTCCGGATTGACTGGCCGAGGTATGGAGGGAGCAAGAGGATTTACAGACGGAGATCTCGATTCGAGGAAGAAATGCTTATTTAGCCGGACTTAATTCTTACACTTTATACGCACGCCTGATGCACGGAAGGGCGATGGCTTCCAGAGGCCGTTGATTGGTGGGGCCCATTCATTTCTCAATGACACGGAGCTGAATGCATGTCAAAGTTTCTCGGCCAAGCGAGCAGCTTTCTTGCCGATTAATCATCATCGAAATAGATCACTTCCTTTTATTTATTTATATGTTTTATTTTATTATTTTATGTATTTATGGGTTATGATTCAAAACATATCCTACTCTGTTACGGTAATTATATCAGCGTTAGAATTATTCAATAGTATATAAGGAGTTTTTCGGTAATATGCTATCATATATTCTGACTAAATAAGTAATGTTAAGTGCTTTAGATGGATTGTATTTTATTAAATCTTCGTACTAATAGGAAATTAAAAGGTTGTTGAGTTATAATTATGATTATTTATTCATGTATTTTCGGAGTAGCTCAAACCACCTTGCCCCTTTTGATAATGCTTACAGGAAATTCGAATTGATGACACCTGAAAATCTGGCGATATCATAATTGCAGACTTGAGTTATGGGCCTGTTTATATCTATGTTCGGGCTGAGTATCAAAATGGGCCTCTACTCGTGCTTGGATTGGATCGGAATAGATGATTGGGAATACTCCAAACATTTCTTTGGCCTGTCCTTGCTTCGTGGGTTCACAAGGCTCCTGTCTCCTGCTACTGCTAGGTCCCTCCAAATCATTGTTGCCCCTGATACCATTTGCATCTGACTCAAAATAACCAAAATGCCTCCATGACCTGCGTTCTACACGTCCCATTAGATTCATGTCACCAAAGCATTTTCATCGGTTGCCTCTGTGGCCCACCAACAATGCCCATGCACCTAAACCAAATTTACACAATCCATGCTGCTATCATGCTGCCTATACCACAAACTATCCTCTAAAGAATGTAAAAATTGTTTTTACCTAAATCACCCATTCGTAGTTCATACTTAATGAAAAATTTTAAATGAAAGCTCCGTACCAATGGACTGAGGGATAGGCGGGAGAGCAATGCCAATTCGAACATCCCTGGAGCAAAATCGTCATTTTTGTGGGATTATCAAAAGTAAGTTGAAGGTGTTCCAAAGGATTTAAGGTCTTTGGATAGAATGGGTATATTTATTTTCAATATAATTTTTTAAATTTTTAACATAACTTTTACATTTATAATACAACTTTACTCATTCTTAATATACATCGTTACATTCTTATCTCATTTCTCTATCCCATTCTAGTTTTTGAATCCTTCCGAATAAACCCTTACTCGTTGATCGTTGCACTACTCTGCAATAAATAATTCAAGGACAAAAATGCCAATTAAGCACAATTGATTAATTGACTTTGCAAATCCCACGTTTTCTGTGGTCTCCCATGAACAATTGCATTCTTAGTGTTTTGGTTCTCAAAAGATGCGACACCACATGCTATACAAGAATTCTAATTAGAAGTGTAATTGTTTTAGGGTCAATTACACCATAACAAAGTTAATCAAGTGGATTATGCATGAGATTTTTCAATTTATGAACTATTTGCAAGACACATTTAACTGGTTTAAATAAATGGTCATAACTTAAGTTTGTCCAACCCTCCACCTAATGATTCAATTCTTTTAACTTGTCAACTTGCCATATCATATTTGCAAATGTAAGGTAATAAAGTTAATATTTTTATTGATATTTATTTTATGAGTTATGCATAATTATTAATAACATAATTAATTAAAAATATGAAAATTTGTCTTAAATTTAAATAAATTACTAGCATTAAAAATCTTTGTTAATTGTTTATAATTATGTTTTAAATAATTTATGACTTTTTTGTTCAACCCATTTTCCCATGTTTTTAGCAACTGTATGAATTTGGATTAGGATGAGACTTTTATAAATAAATATAGATCGAAGATTTTTAAATGGCCTAAAGATTAACTAGCTCTATTCCATGTAACCCTACCCGATTGCACCCGTGGCTGTAACAACACCATTTACTGAAACTTGTCAACTTTTATGACACAAATTAATAGTTCACAAGAAGATCAGTGACCCCATCTCATCGTCTGCTATATTCAACTACGTAATGTTTAGAACAAAACACTGGCCTCACTTACTTTGTATTCTATTATCTTTCTAAAGAAAATAAAAATTGAGGTGCCCAGGTGCCCTCTAGGCCATCTTCAACCTGGGAAGGGGTGGCTCAGCAGGCCCTTGGGCATCCAATGCATTAGCTTAGTCAATATACAAAAGTTTACAATATCGTTTGGTGGGCATCCCTACCACATCAAAGTCTCTTTCTTACGATGTATTGCCCATCCAATAACTCATAAGCAACTTGGTTGCCTCTCTTAACAACATGATCAAAAGAGATCAATTCAAAACAACTAGGAAAGGACCCGACGTCGACCCATTTTACATTCGATAGAGAGACAATGTGACCCACGAGAGAGTTAACTAAGATGAAAGAGTCACTCTCACACTCCACTCTGCTAAAACAATTACTCGTTGCCCAGTTAAGTTCCAACGAAATTTTACCCTTTCTAAGTTCCCTTTGTTACAGAATTTCCCGGCCATCCAAGCCGAAGAAACTCAGGAAGATGATACGGAAGGACAGATCTGAGTGGGATTGTCTCCTGTGCTAGCCCATTCTTCTGAGTTCAAGGGGCCTCTTGGTGATGGTTGATCTTGCTCATGTGGCTTATCCCAGGACTGAACCCACGGTGGGGTTGGACGTCTAGCTACAGGCCTGTGGATTTCAGCTGGAGGGGCATACACCGCCTCTTGATCTGCTTGTGTCCCCGTGGTTGCTGCAGCAGCAGCTTCGTAGTTTACCCCCTGAACCCATACGCTCCCCACCACAAAAAACGGAGGGTTGCCGTCGCTGCTGTTTTGCATCGGTGGAGGTGTCCTTCTAGTGTTCAGTCGATATTTCTGAAAAGAAATAGAACGGAAGTCATGCGATTCAGTTACAACTGCAACTGAACAATGATGGGCTCATATGCTGAAGGTTATCTCTAAATCGTGTGTGGATAAAGACATCCTTCTCCACGAATGATCAAACATTTCTAGCTGCTGTTTTATGGCGGAAGTTTTGACTTTCTCTCAACCCTTAGTTTGGTTGATGATATAGCTTTTTTGTAAGAAAAAAAAATTCTTTTCCAGCCACTTTAATTTCATGCGATGTTTTGATGATTTTTTTATAAAAAAAAAAAAGAAAAGAAAAAGTAGTAGGACTATTTTTAGTACCCTCACCTGCAGATGACTTTTTACTTCATCGTTGGTAAGCCCATCTACTTTCATTACCTCCCTAATCTGCTTAGGAGTTGCAGCTGTAGAAAAAATAGCCATACCGTCAATGGTATTTGTTAGTGTAAGAAAGCACAGCTTTCCTATTTCTGAATGGAAGGGATGGGATTCAACTTACTGCTGGAGCCACCAAGTTGGTGTAGGGCATCAAGGAATTGATGATGTAGGTCTGAAGACCAACATCGCCGCGGCTTCTTTTGTGGTGGCTCTAGGTTCTCCTCTTTCTTCTGACCACTAGTTCCACCAGCCGAGGCTGTTACTGTCTCCGAGGTCCGATCTCTGTAGAATGGTTGGAATGCTCCCATCCTTGACTTCTCCAAGGACGGGGATGATCTGATTAGCTTGGATTCGAACATAATACAAAAAATAATTATCAGACAAATGGCTCAGTTTTATCTACGCTCGATTAGAAATTAACAGATCAAATATAATAATCTTCCTTCCTGTGTAGAATCATGTTTCTATACCAACTTTTCGGTTAAAAAGTTTAATTCCAAACATGTATAATCATATATTCATAGAAATGCCAATTATCACAACGCATTTTCATTATATTTTTAAATGTGACAATGCAAAAGTTTCGTCTATGTGTTTTTATTAAAATATTCTTAGCTAAAATCCAAATTAAAATTAAAAAACAAATCTTCGTGTACATAGTTATTGAAAAAAAACTGGAACAATATACTATAAAAATAATTTTTACATGATAAATGGGAAATGGATTTATGTTTTAGTCAGGGGCATTTTGGTAAAATTACAAGGGAAAAATAAATGGTGTTTGTATTTGGAATTGTGGTGAAAATATTATGTGGTCATATTTGCCATTTTATATATTATGGTTATATACGTAAATAGGGATAAAAGTTGAGCGTAAAAGAAGGGTAGGAGAGAAAAATATGAGAAGAGAGACTCGGAGAGAGAAAATACGGAAGCTGGGTTCTGAAACTGGTTTAGCTTAAAAGTTTCATCATCTTACGATTTCTTTTAATCATTCCTACTACACGATTAATGATTTATACATGCATATAGGTTGAGACTGTCGAGTACTTAGGAAACTTTAAACTAGCCCATCACTCCAGTATACAGTTATACCACCGTCAAAGTCTTTTACGTAGACGAATTTAGCCCATGAACATCGTTGACTGTTTCATGTTTTATTATTAGCTCAGTTATTGAATTTGCTTTTGGGCTTGAAAATTTGTATTTGGTTTGCCATTCTTGTTTTTGAAAGATTCTCTAAGCTTGATTGTCCCTTAATTAGGTTTCAAAGGTTAATTTTGATATATAAAGCTTCTGCCCAAGCTAGCTAGAGACAAATTGTGCATGGGTAGTCATGATACATGTTTTTAGTAAAGATGAGGATAAAAACAGAAAGCGATAGAAAAAAGAAGCCGTAGGATATAGAAATCATAAGAAAATATGTTCATTATTTATTATTTATTAGTATGATGATGATTTACAGTAACTTTAGGTGAACATGAAAGTCAAAAGAAATTAAATGCTATTATCATTAATATAATACAATTTATAATTTCTAAAAGATGACTTTAGAAAATATGGCTGGTCTATAAATTTAACAATTCAAGGCCTTTCTAAACCAAGTTATCATACCAGTGCTAAAATTAATATTTTTCAATATACTTTTACCCATTGTTAATTTTTTTGTTGCAAAAAAAGTATGTTTAGGAAATGGTAAAATTTTTAAAGAAAAAAATTTTGATGCAAAAGTTTTAAAATATAATAAAATAATATGATATAATAGAAGTAATGATGATAAGTAAAAAGAATAATATTAGAATAAATAGATTATTTGTATAGTTAATTGTATAGAAATAATTAAAAAGTATAATAGTTGTATAAGAAAATATGAATAATAATTGTATATCCTAAATAGTTGTATAAAATAATTAAAAAGTCTTGATTTGAAAATTTCTAAGTATGGCAAAATATACCCTAAATAGATAAATAATTATTAGAGCTAAAGTTATCTTTTGATGATAATATAATAAATGTTGTAAAAAGTAATTTTTAGTGATAAAAAATTATCACTAAAGCCTTTTACAAATAACCTACAGTGACTTTCGGATTGACATAACAGTGTAGATTGATACGCATAACGATAAGTTTTAGCTTCATGATAAATTTATTTTCCTGTAGAATGATTACGAAGCGCACCATAGGTTTGAAAGTTATTTTTGTTTTACCTCGGTTAAAAGTAGGCTGGAATTTATGTCAGCATCTAGGCCATACTGATCGAGAGATTTGAGCCGGTCTGCCCTTCTAGGCTCTTGATCAGCCCTGTTCTCGCTGTCCTCCTCATCCAAGTATGGGCTCTCTGGGATGTAACCCTCTTCCACCGAGACTTCACCAGAATTTCCTTCAAACTCAGGCCCATCCAAGAATAACGACTCCACAGCTAGCCGTTGTCTACCGTGATCAATAGCTGTTGCAGGGACTTATCAAAAAAAAAAAAAAAAAACTGTTGCAGGAAGAACAAAATTTTACGTTGTTCAGGCACAGACATGGCAGCTTGTACAGACAATGACAAACACCAAAATAAAATAAAGCGACTCAAAGAGTCATCTCAGCCCTTTTAATTTATTCTTGACGTGATATTTACTGATCAAAAGAATGCATAAAGCCTCAAGAATAAAGGGAACAGAAAACGCAATTGTGAAAATAACATACTAAAATGGAGAGAGAATTTTATAACATTTAAGTGGAATATCCAAATGGTAAAGATCGCGTGAATATTGCATCATAAAATATTGCCAGAAATGGCAACATTCCAAGCAGAGATGTCATCCCATTTGTTTGAAAATTAGAAAAGGAAATAAAAAGAGAGAAAAAAAGACAGGAACATCATTATTCTTCAATTGAAAGAAGATCGCTAACTATCAAGATAAATACGTAAACTTGAAAATAAACTCAATGTTTTCAAAATTAACTTTCTCGAGGTTATTCTCTTCCTTGCTGCCTACACCGCTGCGGCTCTCCCAAATATTGCATGTCATGTCATGGCCGACCTTCGATTTCTTTCTTGGCACCAATCAAAACTCTCATTAATTTGTTGATGCCACTGATGCTAAAGCAAGCTGACTGATGAACATTATGATCTAAAACCCAAAGAAAACATTGTAATCTTTTCATTCTTTTGTCTTATATATATATATAAAAGGCTTTTGGTTTTTCGTGGAGCTACGATATCTATATATTTTCGCACCTTGAGATACGATGTGCATGGTGAGGGGAAGCTCGCGATGGAAGGCCTGGATCTTCCGTCGCTCGTCCTCCAGCGTGTGTATAAATTCCCTGCAACGGCGCACATGCTCCTCATCTTCCTCCATGCCGGGCCCACGGAGCTTCAACTTTCAGGCAGGGATGGAAGATGTTGACGGTGACAGGCGATTGAAATTCGAGATATCGGGTTTTTGAGGAGCGGGCGAGAGATCGGAAAGGCAGGGGCGGGGGAAGAAGTGGAAGTGGTTTGGATGTCGTGGCGCAGGCGCGCAGCATAAATACAACAGAATCTCGGGAGGAGGGAAGCGCGTGAATATTCGAGTCGGCGATTCCTGCGTCTTTCAGATGGCGCTGACGTCATGACCGCTCCACGGATAAGATCGAAGTCCTTGGCCGCATCCCGCCTCGCCGGAATATATTGATCACCACCACTACCGCACCGCTTGAAAGGGAAGCAGATCAGAACAGTGAAAGGGGATTGTTCTTTGAGCCTGTGCCCGCCAATGCAAACCAACGGCCTCTTTTCTTGGATGTAACACTTAGGAAAAGTTATTCTTGCTATGCATAATGAAACATCCGAATTCTGTATTAGTCGTTACTTTCTTTAAATTTTTCTATATAATTATCTTACTTTTCAATCATTTCTACACAACTATCAACACAAATAACCTATCTATTTCAACTTTATCCTATTTATTCCTCATCATTACTCTTATCATATCACATCATTTGACAACTTTTACTCTCTACAACTTTTCATCAAAAGTTTTATCCATTCCCAAACACATCCTTAAATCACTGCATGAGAAACCGCATATATCGAATACAAATATCACTAGTTATAATTATAAACAGTTAAATGTGATATCACTAGTTATAGTTATACACACTGAATTTTATAATATTATTTGCATACTTTTCAAATTAAATTCATATATTATATTCAATATAATAAAATATGCTTACATAAAAAATTAGAATAATATTATTGTCATCAAATTAACGTTAATAAAAAGTAAACGTGTTAATAGATTTAATTTTTAAAACTCATATAAATGTTTTAAATTTGATTTCTTATATTAACTTTTAACTAGAATATAATTAATAGTATGTTATCTTTGTAAGATGACTATTCCTTAATCCACATTGCAGGGAATGTAAAATAAAATTATTCATATGGAATAATTCACGGAACATTCAAAACTTGCATTATGCTTCAAAGCGTCCGTGGACTATGCATTTTCTGTAAGATCCTGCTGGTTCCTTATCCGAATTCTGACTGACTATGCATTTTCTAGAAGATCTTGCTGATTCCTTATCCAAACTCTGCCTTACTGCAAATCGTTTAGATTAATATTATATTTTGTTTAATTTGGCTAATTAATCAAAATATGGAAATTAATGGCAATCTTTGTGCACTTTTTTTGTGACAATCGTAGTGAACTTTAAGCGGCTAATACGTAAATTCGTTGTCTAAAATATTGTAATTACTTGAAAAACGTCTAATGGAATTTGAGTTATGTGAGAGAAGGGATACTGTGGGTTGTGTAAACTCTACTGGAAATATGAAATATTAGTACTAGAAACGAGAAAAATAAAGTTAATTATATATTAACAATTACATAAAAATGAAAAAATAATATCGAAAATATTAAGATAATCAATATGGATGATCAACATGCCTTTAAATGATTACGGTTAGATAGCACGCCTTGTGAGTCCATATATAGCTAGAAGTGTATATATATGGAGTTGACCTTTTTAATTATTATTTTTAAATTTTATAAAGGTGTTGCTCCATCTTAGATTGATTCACATACTAATATTTTATTTTTTATATTTTTTTAAAAAATTTTAAAAAACTGCATTGATGCGCCGACGCATGTAGCGCAATGTCCATTTCTTATTTAAAAAAATTAAACCAAAAAATGATATGGGAATCAATTTTAAAGTGATCCACACTTTTAGGGAAATAATGGAATTGCGACCCTAGATTATTTTATAATATGCATGTTAGAATATCATTCAATCTGTATGTGCGAAAAATGCTTTCCAAATTTTCCTCGTCCGATAGTTAAGCAGTTAAGCCCACAAAAGTACCCTTTCATGATCCTGTTAGGCATCCTTGTAATGACATGTAACCCCAGGCATCCTCGTAATCAGGCCAGCCAACGCGTAACCCAACCGGCTTTTAACTGAGGTAAAGTGGTTTTTCATAACCGAGGATTGAATTTTTTGGCTGGAACCGAACAAAAATAAAACTCGATGCAATTCCGTAATGTCCAGACCCAATAGATCGGCCGACACAGTGACACACCTACATATAAAATATAAGCATATCTTTATCTTATTTTAACTTTCTTTCAAAATTTTCATATTATTTATGTTAAACGTACTTTAATTTTATTTTTAAAATTATATCTTCCAGAAATTGACATGTGTGTTTGATATATGAGATTTTTAGACTAAATAAATATTAAAAATCTTAAAATTAGACTAAATTTTCAGTCTAGATTACTTATTCAAGCTGCAAATAAAATTTTCAAAAAAGCATATTTCCTTAACTCATTTCAATTGTTACATTATCTAGGTTTAGTAAGGTTTTTCTATGACTAATAATACTTTACTTTTACTATTTAGTAACATATCAAAATATTCAACTTATAAATTCTAACATACATATGACTTTATATTCAATAAATATATGAATGCTTAAAATTATCTTACTTGGCTAGCAATTTTAACTGAAACTACTGGCATGAGACCAACTCGATATTTGACTTGAGATTTCGGGTGTACTAAGAAAGCGATAAAACTTTTAAATGAAAAATTTTTTGTATGAAAATTTTTTAATTTAAAAAGAATGTGGTGATATGATATGAGTAATAATGATGAGTAAAGAAAATAAAATTAAAATACATAGGTTAGTTGTATGGGTAGTTATGTATAAATGATTAAAAAATATAATAATTGTGAAGAATGAAACATTTTATACTAAAATTCTTTAACTTCACATTTTTCTATTATTGCCAAACACTCTCTTATTAAAGTATAGTACGGGTTGAGTAAGACTAGCTTTATCTCCATCTAGTGTAAAACATAAGTTAACACATAAAGTTTTAAAAATTAGTTTAGAATTACGTTGTTCTTGCATAATATGACTTGTCCCATTTTAGTCCTTACTTGCGCATGAAAAAAGTAAACTAAAGACCACAAAAAATGATACATTATTTACTTCTCCATCGCTACAACAAAATAATATTAATTGTTAATCATGGTAGAAAAATCTAGTTATTGGTAAGGTTTTCGTCATGAACTTGTAGTTATATAGTAAGAACTTTCCAAATGCAATATATGCTACAATGTTTTTTCTAGTAATGAAGGATACCTTTCACCTTTTTTTTTTCCTAACCTGTAAGGTGGGGAGCTTCTCCAATACCAATGAGAACAAACCTAATACTATAACAAATTATTTAAAATACAAAAATTAATAACGAAGTTCAATTTGATGTCACTTCACTACGAACAAGTATGTATAACAAATAAGTTGGTTGCATATTTGGTTATATATGGATTGTTATACATAAGCAACTATAGTCATTTTTCTAAATCTAATACATATGTTATTGTATGCAATAATCTTTATTTGGCTACAAACATTATCAAGGTTGGTTGCAAATGCCCTTGAGTTGATTGCATCATTATTTGCAAGCAAATTCATAATTTGTTGCAAATAGATTATTGCATATGATAGATTTTCTTATATTAAAACAATGTCCTAATTTTTTTTAAAATGCTTTACACTTCAGGGGCTATCTGTTTACTCATCAAATTTTTCAATTTAAAACTTTTTGTTCTCTATAATTATCTTATTTTTAATTAATTTTCATATTTTCTTATATAATTAGTCTACTTTTCAATCATTCATACACAATTATCATATAACTAACTTATTTATTTTAATTTTATTGTACTCTTCATTATTACTCTTATTATATCACATTATTTTCTCCAACGTTAAAAACTTTTATATTAAAATTCTTTCATTCAAAAGTTTTATCACTTCTCAAACACACAATTAATCTTACTAATAAAATTTAAGATAATTGAGCAACTATTTTATACGAGCATCCCCACTGATTAATATTTTTTTTTCTTTGTTTGCTCGTAACCTAAGATGAATAAAAGCAATATTTGCATGGTGATTTATACAATTGGTATAATGAATCAATTTGAACTTGCATAAATTTATTTATGATCAAACAAAACACTTGCACAAAGATTTCAATGAGAATTTCGTCACGGAATCACTTTTTAATTAGAACTTATCTACAAAACTTGGTTTCTATCATGAAAATTTCCCTTGGTACAATTGATGGTCTTGAAATCTAAATAAAATCAACAAGTTAGGATTGTCAACAAATATAACACTATACAAATGTAAATATTCTACAACATAATCTTAGCAACATTATGTGTTTTTTGTTGAAAAAAATACTTAATTAGGTACCCATTTGGTAATCATCCAATTGAATTATCCATGCATGAGAAGATTTGATGATAAAAGGTTCTCCACAAGACCAAACGAAAGATTATAATGTGAACGAGAAAAACAATACTTTGAATGAAAACAATAATGTTTTTATGTATTAAAAATCGAGAGATTGCAAGGATAATGAAAAATAATACCAGAAATGAAAAGTGTCATTGAGAATAATAAACCCACATTTCACAACATCAATTGGATAATCTTTAACATGCTTGTGTGAGTATGAAGTTGAACTAGTAAAAAGTAATATTTTTTTATTCTCGTAATTACGGATGCATTGGTATGAAAATGGGGTGCAGTTGTATGCACTCGGGAGCATATATCAATTTTTTTTATACAAGTATTAATTTTACTAACTTTTAAAATTTCAAAAAAAATCTAAAAGCCTCCGAAATTGGTAAAAATTGATACACATATTAAATATACTTAGATTAACAGTTTCATGAAAATTTTCAAAAATACTTAAAAAATGGGTAAAATACACCCAAGTGCAAGTGCATATGATGGGAACCTTTGAAAATGGAAGATAAACTCTCGGCTGAAATTTAGAACTTGAACTTTTTGCACTACAAGGGCTCTTTGCTAAATGCATTAGTAGCTACTGGCTAAAAAGTAATATTTTAGAATTTATACTTTGTGAAACATTAAAATTTACTTTTGTCTCTTGCGACTTACCTACCGAGGCATATCATTCTAATGTAATTTGGCAAAACGATACACGTATGCTGTTTTTGGTAACAAGGAAAAGTATTTAAAAAATCTCCATTTTTTTCTTACATCTTTTTAATGCTATGTATTAACAAACTACCATTTTTCTATTATTATTTTTACATTCGTTCATTTTTAACGTCTTTGATTTCCATACAACTATTCTCTATTTATTTTATTTTTATTCTTCTTATCCTTCTTTTATTATATCATATCTCTTTTTTCAATATTTTTAAGTGCAACTTTCCTAATTTTTTTCCATTACCAAAGAGATCGTAATGATAAATCTGGCATAGCTAAAATCCAAAGTACATTTTCTTGTAGCGTTATGCATATATTATGTAGTCCGCGTAAATAATCTAAATTTAATCTTAAGCTTGCGGCAGCAATTTTAATTTCTTTAATTGAAATATACAATCTGGATTCTAGATCTTGCCGCAGTAGCCGACGTGGTAAAACTAACCACGTTCCTAGCCATTTCTTCGTCCCGTCGTGAGAGGTTTGTCCATTCCCGTTGCCAAAGATGCGAGTTTATAACCACTTCAAAATTCTAAACGCACTTTAATATATAACATATTAGATATTTTTGAATAAATATAATTGGCATACTTAATGTCACAGTTTTGTTGTATAACTTAGGGCAGCATTTACTCAACGATCTCAGCAAATTGAATTATATGAAAAGGCCTTAATTTTCTTTCTATGAGATGACTTTAGTATTTATATATAAAAGTTTATTGAGCATTTAAGATCCGCCGGAAATATCGTAAAATATATTTGTTTGAATTTTAAAAAGTTTTTTCTGTTGAAATTGTTATATGGATGCCTATTATGCATAAAATAAGATTTAATATTTTTGGATACATGTATATATATATATATGAAAATTAATCTAATACATGTGACTATACTATGCAGTATATGTTCTGCAAGGCTCACTTGATCAAGAATAAAAAGTCTATCCATCCTATTATATTTAAAATTATTTAATTTATTAGCATACTAATTTTAATCCAAACCTAACATATGTATGGGGCTTATCTCAAAATGGTATAAAATTAATGTAATAAAATAGTTCAACATAAATATTAATTTTAAATCAGTATTTTCAACATTTGTTAAAGTACGATTTTTATATGGATGATAAAATAAAATATCATAATATTCTAATATGTATGAGGTCATTTTGTAACGGACTACATTATATTTAGAGCACATTCCGTCTGCACAATAACATTTCTTTATATACATGTGCATATTGAATTCTAAATATAAAGGTATCGTGGTCATTTTTAACCTAAAAAAGGCCACAATATCCCAATGTTTAAAATTCACACATATATATACAAATTCAAAATGATAAATATTAATTTATAGATAATAGATATCTAGATTAACACTTTAAAACAAAAAATAAAAAAAACTCAAACAAACGCAAACAAAAATGGGTTATATTTTTGAGCTCCATACATATTAAAATGTAATGAAACTTTATATAATTATTTATTTATATATAAAATTTTATAGCGAATAGTTTACATGTTAAAAAATCATTTTAAAGTTGTTATTTATAATAAATTATTTTATAATATTGAATTTGTATCATTTTCAAATGGGATCCATACACATATTCGATTGGGATGAAAATTTGTATAAAATACATAATTCTAAATACAATGAGTGGAGTAGATTATAATTTGATCATCATGTGGGGCCCGTTTCAGCTGCGCTGCATCTGAATATTTTCCTATAAATATCAACCACAATTGTGTACCGTGGAAGGACCCTTCTTGTTGTATTGCTGATAACACATGTAGTGATAAAGAACTATCTATGAATGAATGAGAATACCTTAGGTCCCGTACCTTTAGTTGTCAATTGTCATATTGATACTCTAGGTATAAGATATTTGAGATACATGTTTTGGTCGAAAAAAATTAGAATACGAAAAATTGTGATCCAATTTTCATCACACAAGCAATTGATTTGCATCGCTTAAATCATTAGATCACAAATAGGCAACGTTGAGGAATTCACTCGTGTGCTTCTTGAACACCTGATGTGTAAATTGGAAATTAAGTTAAGATATTTATTTTATTTGAGACCCCATAATTTCAAACCAAGCCATTAGGCTAGTCTAAAGCATTTTTTTTTCAAATTATTATTCTAGTTATATTTAATTTATAATTTGATTTTTACCAATTTTGAAAATGTGTATATATTTATTTTGAATTTTTAAATTAGGGGTATTTTGGTCATTTTAAATTGTTGAAACATAACTAAAATTCCCTCACTTTTAAAAATCCAAAATAAATATATATCTCTAAAATTATTAGAAATCGGTTTATAGATTAAACATAACTAAAGGCTTGTTTGTTTAGTAATTGATATTTATGTAGGAAATATGAGATGGAGTAAAAAGTGAAAAATTAATTATTTTGAAATTTGTATGATTGACAGGAGAAGACAGGGGTAAAGTTGGAATAATAAGTTTGATAGAAGTAGTTGATTGGAAGAATAATTAAAACATATAAATAAAAGTGAAAAAAATATATAATTATTGATGGAAACATAGGCACATTGGTAAATGTGCCCTCATGCCATAGCGTGGAATCCTACTGTAGGTGCTTACCAAATAACCTTAGACTTACTATTTTGCCAAAAAAAAAAATTTTAATTAAAAAAATATTTTTGGATGGATCTAAAATAATTATTTTGCTATTTTATTTACCCGTCATCAGTTGTCTATTTATGCAGTGTGAATAACATGATAAAAACAAGAAAAATCAAAATCATGCAGGTAATTCCTTAGCGTAGCATTTGTTTTTGCTCGGTACCACTTCATATTACCTCAAATCATCCAAAAAATAGAAAGGCAAAACACGAAAATGTAGGCATTTCAAACGTCCGTTAATAAAAACCAGACGAAATATAGGACATTACAACAGACGGTTGAAATCTGGGCTGAGGTCACGGTGGCGTACAGGAGTTTGGCGGTGCAAAGAACTTAAAAAGAACCGGCACCGCAAACCAGCCTGTCTCTAGAAGTCGAAAGGAGGGCACCTGCAGGCCTGGTTGGCGGGAACGGACATTCATGACATACTGCCATTTTAAAGGGAACCCAATTATGTACACCTGGGTGCATTCAGACTCGATGCACCCAAGTGTACTACACCTATTTTTTTTTATTTT
>JAXCLR010000073.1:9230318-9255624 GCA_035584095.1 Annona squamosa
GTTGTTGTATAGAAATATGTGTAAAAAATAATTAAAAAAAGAGTAATTACGGAGAGTGAAAAGTTTTAGATTGAAAAGTTTTAATTTGACAAGTTTTTCAAATTGCCAAACGCACCCTTGATCTGTTCTGCACCGGCGAAGGGGCCTTCCGTGCGCGTACGCAGGCTCATGCCCGGGGCGGACGGTGTCGTCTCAGATCTATGCTGTTTCAACTTTCAACTGAAATCAGTATATACGAAATTCGTGTCGCCCATACGTGTGAACTGTCTACTCGGGCGAATCCTTTGCATCTCGTCGCCCCTGCCCCATGTCCATAGCCACATAGACAGCGCATCGTCCCCGTCTCGCCCGCGATAGTGAAAGAAAGGAGCGAAATCCCACCATCCATCACCCCCTCTGTCTCTCAGGCGAAGAAGAGAGGAGAATAGAAGAGAAGAGGAGGATGCTCGCAGGACTACCAGTCTGATGGTTACGCACGCCTGCAAGCTCAGTCTCCCGCAGGCCCACCCGACTTCGGTGGTCTCCTCCATCCTCTTCGAGTCCACCTCCCGTTCCCTAGCCCTCATGTGCACCGACTCTTCCGTGCTCCTCCACCACCCACTCTCTATCTCCTCCTCCTCCTCTTCTACTTCTCCTTCCCTTCCTCCATTCCTCATCCCTCCAACCACCACCTCGGCTTGCTTCCTTCGCCTCCACCAGTCGTCCGATGCCGCGGCGGCCCGCGTTATCTTCCTCTCCGCCGCCCCCTACCGCTCCTCCGTCTTCCTTCGCGCCTGGATCCTTCGCAGGAACGACGGTTTCGCCCCCGCACAGCTCAATCTCAGGCACCGAGATCGGAATCCCGTGTCTTCCGGTGTGGTCCTTGATCTCAGCCATGGCTTCTCGATTAAGGTTGCCGGTTCCGTCAATGTCTTTGTTGTCCATTCTCCAGCCGCAAAGAAGATCTGGGTCCTCTCGGCGAGGCTGATTGATTCTGATGAGGATCAGACTGGCATTGATTTGATGAAAAGCGCGGTTATTGAATGCACGGCTCCAATTTGCTCAGTTTTTGTTTCTACGGGGTTTTTATTTTTGGGGGAAGAGCGTGGGGTTCGGGTTTTCCCGCTGAAGCTAATTGCTAAAGGGCGGGCTAGCAGGAAAGATCGGATTTTGACGAGGAAAAGGGTCAAAGAGGATTTGAGTAACGAGTTGCTGAGGACGCGGATGAAGAATTTGAGGAAGAATGGGTCGATTCCGATGATCACCAGTGATCCTGTAATTCACATGAAAAATGCAGTTATTTTCTGTAATGGTGGATTGGAAGTTCCGCTGGATGTTCCATCTGATATTCATGAAGGAAAGGCTGACGCAGATCGTGTTTCAGGTGAGTTTATGAAATGAATCATAATGGAATCCCACATGACTTCTTCATATAGGAATTTTCTTTTCTGGGGGAATTGAAACATTCTAAAAAAGTTTCCTGTTTTGGTTCCAAAAAATAGAAAATGGAAGTGCTGATCAGATCATGCTTATCATAGATGCTAGATAATATCATTCTGGTAATAACCTTATATCATTTGGAATCTAATTCTCTAAGGATGCTTACCTGTGAAAAGAAATTAAGTACTTGTGAGCTTGATATTCAGTTTGATCTCAATGCTAGATGGCTGTGCATTTCAAGTTAACATGTTTGTTTCATTATATTGAGCCTGTAGTATTAAGTGCTGAGCAAGTGGTTTTTTTGATGACTGGTTCTGTTCATGTTAGAAGCACGGTCTTGGAAGTTTGCTTTAGGTATTTGCATATTGTTTATCTCCTATTTGAGGCTGTCCGGTCCCTTTTCAGTCCTGGGTATACACGTTTGTATCGGATGTATACTACTGAATTATACTGCTGGTCACTTCCCTTCCTCTTCTTCTTGTTTTATTTTATTATTTAATATACAAGGCCATCAGGCCAAGGCAGCTATTTGCCAATATATGCTGGGACATAGATTTTGGAGATTATTTGAAGTACCAGGCCCTGGTAAGAAGCTTTGCCTGATGTTTGTTGCCTGGTCAATGGAGGGAGGGAAGAAGATGAATGAACGCTTTACAGAAAGGATATATATATATAATTGATAAAATTCAACTAAAGATATGTTGAGATATGATGTAAAATACACCAATAAAAAAAAGTCCTAACAATGAAAACCTGGTTTATCATTCAACCATAACTAAATACTGCATCCTACCCCTTCATTACAAATAGACAGAACTTTTAACTTTCCAAAAAAATTGATTAAAAAAATGAGTTCCCACACAAATATGTCACCCCATGTCCCATTTCCAGAATAAACTGCACATAATTCATGAGCTTATTTTATTTCCTGGTTCTAACCTTTGGTGTGTCATGCCCCTTCATGTCCACATCTACTCCTTATAATTGAAGATGTCCTATGCTCAAGTAAGAAATAACTTGAAGCTGTGATGAGAGTAAATTCATTCGATGGTACATTTAGAACCTTTATCTTCTTTTTACCATCTCCACCTTCAAGAGATAATCATGGTGAAAACAACGAAGATTAGTAACATTAAATGTTGGTGTTGTTGCTTTACCATAGATGCTCTGGCCTTGATCTATTGTGATCTGCAATTCCTAACCCACACAAGCTATTTCTGGTCCTTTTCTCATGTGTTTTTTTTCAGTCTTTTATATGAAGAAGCTTCTTCCCATTTCCTGTTGTCTACCCATTCTTTTTATCATTTTGCCTCATTGACTTTTAAAGCTCTTTGAAACTTTTCATGGGGAGAGTGGTTACTAGATTGATTAATCTTTCCTTGCAATTTCATTTGCAGCTAAGCGTAAAACTGTAAAATTGAGGCAGGACTCAGGTGAGCTTGGTTCATTTTTTGTGGCATTCAAGGTCCTGGAGCGAGAATGCCAGAGATCTAAGCAATCTGTGCCAACACCTCTGAAAGCCATTTCAATCCACTCTCTTGCACCCAAAAGATTTCTAGTCCTGGACTCTGTTGGAGATGTTCATGTCCTGAATCTGCAGAACATTGTCCTTGGATCAGAAGTTACTGAGCAGCCTGCAACACTTTCCAAAGATTGTCACATGTTACAATTAGAATGCTCCATGAAAGCAAGAATGTTAGCTGTTCTCCCTGATACTTCTAAGAGTATGGAATTTCTTATTTTTGGAATTTCTTATTTTTGTGTAATTTACTTACATATCTCCATCTGCAAGCATCAAAGAAAGTATTCCCCATTGCCTAAGCATTGGACATGCATGAGGCCAAGGTCTGCCTCACTGTGACTAATCCCACTTGAAAAAAAAAGGATCCTTTCATTCATATATTGTATGTGAGCCATTCGGTTATCCTTTTCATATGATTTCTGCCTTTTACTTGCATTGGGCCTACCTATTCGTATGTGTGTATAAAAAATATCCGACACTTGGTTATGTTTCTCTAGTTGCTTGGCATTCATTCACTGGTGGCCTGCATCTTCTTGATGACTGGACTGAACATGTTTCCTGGCTGGGCGTACAGACCACTTCTTTGATACTTACAGGTTATCTGCATGTAGCATTATTTTCTTTGTTTGCATTGTCCACCTAGCAGTTATCAGTCCTTTCATGTTTCAGGAACACAGACCATTTGGGTTTCAGATGGATGCTATTCAATTCATGTCACTTCGATAGCTGATACGGATGCTACTACTAACATCAGTGAGGGCAATAAAGGAGAAAATGAGGACAAGCGAATGCAAATCTCAGGTCTTTATATACTGATGTTATGATGATTTCCAGATAAAAAGTCCTCCGAAAAACTATGTAATTGAATGCATAAGTTTTGTGGGATGAAGATTACTGCATCTATTTTCTGGGTGCTGATTGGTTGCCTGGAATCCAAAGGAAAGGAAATTTCAAATTTCCATCTATATTTCGATCATGACCTTTATTTATATTGACTTTATTCACCTTTAACTGATGTTAGGCTCTTTACCTTCCATGCAACCAATCGAACCCTAAGTTGCAGTCTTTTTTTTTCCCTGTTTGGGTTTGTCCATGATCTAATTGTCATGCATTCTTCTATTTGTTTTAGCTACTCAGGCAATATTTACAAATGAAAAGATTCGTGCTATCATTCCTTATGCAGCAAATGGGATATTGGTTCTTGGTCAAGGTATGAGTTTTTTTTTTTTTTTTTTTTTTGACCCGCATACTTATTTTTGCTTTGCTTGTGCATTAAAATTGTTCAACTACTTTTTGGGTATTCCTGCATTTCTTGCTGCTAATTTCGAGTTGTGAAAAATATCTTTCTGTACATTTTTGAGCTTTCTAATAATTTCTTTTTGTGTTATAGGAAGTATCTTTGCGTATGGTGTTGCTTGAGGTCAATAGGTGATTCAATCTAATGTGATGGTAAGGAATTTTTTTGATCATGTTTCACTATCTTTTGATTCTATTTCACATTCTTTGGACAGCTTCTGTGTTTCCAAATTTTTTCTTTAATCTTACAGGAGAATTATTATTTTCTTTATGAAAGGATTTCATATTTGCTCCTTTTTAATCGGAGATTGACTCTTATTGAGAATGCAGATTGTTAGTGGTCAAGGACATCAATGGAGCTTGTTAGAAAAGACGAAAAATTTATGGTGACGTGGTCTAGGATAGACAAGAATGCACAAGTTGATTCCTTCAGCTGCTCCAATTAGTAGGGAACAGCTTATGAGAATGACACCAATCAAGTCAAAGTCCTTCGCCGAATGTTTCCCAGCATGTAGTTAACATTAACGCTTGTTAGATAAACGACTGTAGAATATTTGTGGTCTTAATTTTCCAAATTTCATATGTGCTGTAAAGAGTCCTGTGAACCACAAAATTTGGATACTAAACTAATTTTGATTTTATGCCCTATGATCATTTATATTGCAGGAAATTTCTGTCTAAAGCCAGCTTAGAAACGTTCAATGGACATGCAAGTGTGGTTGGCATTGCAGAATCAGTGGTGGTTGAGGCAGTGTATGTTTGTTTTTTCCATCCCATTTCTCCCATACATTTCTCAATTAACTATATCAGTCATAAAAATTTTAGTTTGCTTTATTTTAAGTTGAAGATGGCATGACTTATTTTGTACTTCACTTGCTAGCATGCCGACCTGCTGATCATATTGGTGCTGTCAGTCAACCTCTCTTTGGAGTTGTCAGCTGCAATAATCTTCCTTTTCCAATAGCAGTTATGGTTTCAAACGCATCATTTTGAGTGAAAAGCTCTGATGACGATCTTCTTATTATGCATATGAAGCCAAAACTTCTTGACACTGCAACATAGGTGACGATCTTTAGTGCCCTTTTATGATATTTTTAACTTTTAGGCTTCAATAACTACCACATTTTATTGTCCTCAAGATTTGAATTTTTCCAAACTTTCTTGATGCTATTTGAAATAATCCATTTCAATGGATGGATGGAGCAAATATCATAAGGCCTACTATGCCTCTTATTAAAGAAAGTTCAAGGGCAGTTTGATGACTGCATTTAAGCTTTTGCGTGGACAAAATGCTCGTTGCTTCCATTATATTTGTTAAAAATTTGAGAATCCATTAAGTGTGTCTTTGTAAATTCAAAGTTGGACTTACGTTTCTGTGTGGCAATGCTTCCATTATATTTGTTAAAAATTTGAGAATCCATTGAGTGTGTCTTTGTAAATTCAAAGTTGGACTTACATTTCTGTGTGGAAAAAAAAAAAACACTATCAACTTACTGGCAAAGCATAAACAAGATAGCATAAACAAGATAGTATGTTGAAACTTATCCCAACTAATTATTTCTATTAAGAGTGTCATTTATAAAGAAATAACCCTTTGGAAATGTTCTGCATGTAAATGATTCTGTGTGGAAATCATTATCACTAAATCACACTGTTACACATTCCATATATTTTAATTACCAGCAGGTATTTTATGGAGATTCCGTTGTATTATTATCATTATGCCTCTACGTTTTTCTGTTTCAAAAGAGGAAAGAAAGTAAATCTGGGGAAATGGAAGGAAAAGCAAGGAAATAATATGGTGGAATGGGAACTAATACTTAAAATATAAACTAAATAGAAATAAAGCAGATGGAACTTTGGATGATGAGGTTGGGGTTAATGATTGAAAGTATACATAGTAACGATTACAAAAATAAGGTTGTTGTTTAGTACATATCACATCAATAAAAAGGGGATAGAAAAAGTGGTGAGGGGAAGAAGATTTCATCCCTTTTTCTTGCAGGGGAGGAGAAGAGAAACAGAGTAGAAAATGAGGAATCGAAAGAAAACTTTGAGAAGTGAAGAATTAAGGAGTAAGAGAAACATGGTACCATTCAGTAATCAATTGACTAAAGTGTCAGTATCACTAGAGGCATCTTTATGTGTAAAGACAAAAGTTTCTAAACTTGTAAACAACAAAATTCATAAAACAACCCTTAGAAACACAAATTACAATTAAACTCCCAATCAGGATATCCATATCAAGTATGCCAAATGCAATAAATAAACCTACCTTAATCTTTACAGTCATGCTTAAAATATGGATTGGATGTGATACATGATGATCTCCACCACATGTTTTGGGATTCTTTACAAATTTGAATTTTCTTTTTCAGGATTTTATGCTAAAAATAAGTGGGTTTCGACTGATATGCCCCATGTCACCTGACATTAGTCTCTCTGATCTCTCCAATATGAAACAACAATGAAAACATGATCTTGGCTATCATCTTTTAATAGACTTAGATCTACAGTGATACTTGACTAGAACAGCAATGTAGCTTGATTTGGTTGTAGGCAACTATGTATTGTGTGTTTACTTTTAAATCATCACTATTTTGGACTTCCATTTTAAGAACTAATAACGTCTACTTGCCTGTTCAGATGCTATTGGAATCTGAAAAGACGTTCTGTTCGAGCAGCTACTTAGGAAGGGCTCAAAATGCTTGAGCGGGGACTGCTGACTGACAGTGCTTGCAGCTCAGGCCTCAGGATCTTCCATTGCATCTTTCAATGATCATGAGTGTTGGTTGGAAGATGGAACCCCTTGGGATTGGTAAAACACATGTACAAAGGTTATGTTGCAGCTTCTAGTTTGTGTTGTCAGTACTGAAAATAAATATTTTGGGCAGATAGGCCCTGTCATTTAGTTCTAGCAAAGTTATTTTTAGCTCAATGAAATGATGGGGAAGAATGATTTTGTTACTCGGTCGGCTGTTCCTGCTCTGTTCCTAAAAGAAAGGGTTTGTGGGATGTGTTTTTATCCTGAATGAATGATTTACTCTACTATGAACGATGTCACATGGAATGGACATGGTATGGTGAGAATCCATATATCAGATGTTCGGCATCTATTACCCAGTTCTTCATCGTATTTGGTCGTCCACCTACATTGGAATTCCTCGCTCAAAATCTCTCTCGTGTGCATTGTGGGTTGAGAAGGCGTATTACGTAAGAAACCTCTGGAGTAATTTGCACTATAAACTCCCTCTGGAGTAATTTGCACTATAAACTCTTTAACTTTGCGTATTAGTATTTTGGATCATTAAGTTTGTATATTAGTATATAAATCCTGAGAAGTTTTGGTCATTGCATTTTAAACTCTCACCTCTTACGGCATCAAAAAATATTATTGAATTCATATGTAATGTCAAAAATATTCTTATATTTGTGCGGAAGTTGACATTATGAGTGTGTTTGGTAATGAATAAAATTTTTGATAAAAAGTTTTGGAAAGTAAAAGTTGTCAACTGATGTGATATGATGGGGATAATGATGATTAATGAAGAGGATAAAGTTAAAATAGATAGGTTAGTTATATGGATAGTTGTGTAAAAAAGATTGAAAAATAAGGTAATTATATAGGAAAGTATAAAAAAATGATTAAAAAATATAATAATTGTGGAGAATGAATAGTTTTAAATTAAAAAGTTTTAACTTTGACATTTGTCAAACACACTTTATAAATGAATTTGACGGTGTTTTTTATCACAATAAAAGGTGAAGGTTTAAAATATAAAGACCGAAATGTCGTATGATTAATATGTTAATACATAAATTTTGAGTCCAAAATGCTAATAAACAAAGTTAGAGGATTCATGATACGAATCCCCCAAACCTATTAGTGGATCGCGTACATGGAGACGTTTGCAAGTTGCAACGCATGAAAATCACCATCCATCTAATTTTCGTAGATGGGATGTAAGCACTAAATATAAGACCCGTTTATGTTAGCCATTTTTGCACATCGTAAAGAAGTGATGGTTTTGGTCTCCGCTGCTAAGTGACTTGCGGGGCGGATTTGTGTTGGTAGGTGTCTTTGAGATGGATATAACTAGTGTCTAAAGGGGGCGTAATAAAGATTTACATTCCATTTAAACGATACGAAAGTGTGGTTTTTCCAAATTGATACTTTTCTCGAACGGTCTAAATAGCGTCTAAGATGGTAGGAATCGGGGTGGGTCAGGGTTTGCCCAACCCTGACCCTATTTTTTAAAATCTTGTTTGACTCTTATTTTTATACCAGGTCGGATAAGGTTGGTTTGACCTTTATTTTTTTCTACTAGGTCTTGGGATAAAATTTGGGTTGGTATCGAACCGGTTTCGGAATAGCAGGCTGGGTAAAAAATATGGGTCAAATAAGATAATTTTCAGAATTTATATACATATCAAATATAAGTATACATCTATACTAAATTTAAATATTATATGTTTCAATATTTCACTAATTATCAAAAAACATAATTAAGAAAACAAAAAATTTGAAAATATAGTATAAATTTATTAAAATATGTTAATACACAATTACACATAAGAGTTATATATGTACAAATTTTTTTATTGATTCTTATATTGTTTTTTGAATGAATTGATTCTTCTATTGTTGATAGAGTCGATTTTATAAAAAGTGAGAAATTTGAAAGAAAATAATAATAATATTTAAATGAAGGCTTATAATTTTTAATAAATTTATATATGCGGGGCGGGTTGAACTCTTTGGGTCGGGACATGGTCAACCCACCCCGACCCTATTTTTGAATTTGGGTTAAAATTTCTAACTCATCCCCGTACTAGGTAAAAAATATATTAACTTTATTCGGCCAAAAATAGATCAGGTCAATGCAGGGTGATGGATCGACGAGCCCCAATTCCCACCCCTGGTCTAAGTTGATGTAAACGGCTGCGGCGAGGAGGTGGAATGGGTGCAACTGCAGAGCACGAGAAGGGGCAGCGTTGTTTCGTGGCTGACAAAACAGAGCATCTGAATCGGGCGAAGGGAAGTCTGTTAGAATCCAACCGAAACGTCCGGCTTCTCAGCGTTCTATCTCTGCCTACGGCCTTACACTGCCGCACATATACTCCAATTTCGTTCCATGGCCGTACAAGTCAGCTTTGCAGCTGCCAACTCCCTGCTTCTCCACCACCCTCCCCGCAACAACAGCAGCAGCAGCTCCTGTCGGATTGCTGCACCCAAATTCTTCTCTCCTCCCTTCTCATTTGCCCGCTGTTTCTCTTCCGTTTCTTCTCCATCTCGCAATTCTTCTAAATTCCACAACTGCAGGTCTCTCTCTCTCTCTCTAATTATCTGCACAGTTTTTTCGGATTTTGGATTCTGACAAGTGGGGCCTCGTGGACGAAAATCCAAGCCGTAGAATCCCAGCCGGCCCCACCTGGAGCTGCTACAATCCGTGACATGCACGGACGTAATCCCAGTTCCGTGAATTCTGCTCATTGGCTGCAGGTACCCTCACCGTATTTCTGCTATTGTGTCTGAAGAGAACGCGACGGGCCCTAGTTTATCTGATACTGGCAGCGGTAGTGCTTCCTTCAAACTCACTTATCTAGAGGTGGGCATTTGGTAAAGTCCAGCTTAGTTTTCCTCTGGATATGGGATTGTTGTAATTTATAGTTAGGTAAAAGATTTTAGTGGTTTGTCTTTATTACCATCGTCTTCAGTTGCAAAGATTTTGTCATTTGATCCTTGTCATCGCAGCTGAAAGATTGCTGTTCAAGTTGTACTGTTGTCTAGAAAATTGATATATAGAAAGAAAGTATGCTACTTTTCCCGTTCCAAATTAGCCTGGATTCTGTATTTATGGGATTTCGGTGTCATCGTGGGATGTTGCTTATTCGTCATGGGACCAAAGGCATGTGTTCTTGATCGAGGACCATGTGGAATACGTAAAGTGGTCCAGTTTTCCAGTTTCAGTGCGCGTGGACTAGTCATAATTACTATTTACTCGTTTATTGTCACATTTCTTTTTCCAATCAAGTTGTGTTCGACGTTTTAGGGGAACAGTTGGTTGTGGGATGTGGATGGGGTAAAAATTTTGGTGGATCCAATCTTGGTTGGAAATTTGGATTTTGGAATTCCATGGCTTTATGATGCTGCCAAGAAGGTCTTGAAGAATTTCCCAGTAAGAGTTCATCTCTGTTCTTCTGTGATTAACTTAGTATGATACTGGTTCATATTGTTCTCATTTACTCGCTACTTTGGCAGCTTATCAAACTTCCTGAGCTTGACTGCTTACTAATTACACAAAGTCTGGATGATCACTGCCATATCAAGACCTTGAAACCACTGTCTGGGATGTTCCCTAATCTCCGGGTGATGTCAACTCCAAACGCAGAAACCATTTTGAATCCTCTCTTCAAAAATGTATTCTGACTCTGCATCTATTTTGTTTTCTTTGCCATCTGTAGTTCCCAAGTCAAAATTTATTCTATATACCAAGAATCCTGTTCTTTCGAACTCATCCTACAAAATGCGGTTCTTATGCAAAATAAAAAGAGCTGCTTGTCTATTTTGTTTTTCTTGCATTTCCTTGCTGTTTACTATTTCTGCACTTTATCGTTTTTGTTCTTCCCATCTGTACTGTACACATAAATAAGAAAATGCCTTTCAGGGGATTTACAGATCCGATTGCTGTTAACCTGGGCTCATTTTTTACAGTCATTTTCGTTTTAAGTGCATTTGAACACATCTATCCATGGGTTCTCTGAATCGGGCCTCCTATTTTTCTGTAATAACTGGCCAAACATGCCTTCCTAGCAAAAGCAAATGCTGCTTAATACACATGAAGTTTATTGCTACACGAGGAATGCAAGACTATTACCGCTGCATGTAGGCTGCTCTAACATGCAAACTGGCATGTGAGTCACCTGGGCATGCACGCCACATATAAGGGCCATTAGGTGAAAATGAACAAGGCAACAATTACCAAATCTTTTGTCAGGACATCCCCGTCTTATCCAACTAGACTGCCCCTTTTTTCAGTCAACATGCATGATGCAAATGTTTTCTTCCACTTAATCATCTGAAGTTCTGATTGCTAAGATTGCTGCTCTGCCATTCTATTAAATGAATCCATTATTGCACCCTGTGGACAACTCAGGCTGCTTATCCATTTTTAAGCACGTGTTTATGTTGGTTATTATTATTATTACTATTATTATTATTATTAATTTTTTTTTGAAGAGGTTGGTTATTGATTCCATACTATGTTCAAAACATGTTCAGGTAACTTATTTAGAACCTGGGCAAAGCTCTGAGATTTCAGGAAAATGTGGTGGCAAGGTCACTGTTCGTGCAACAGCAGGACCTGTTCTTGGTCCTCCATGGCAGCGCCCAGAAAATGGGTAAATTGCTGCCAACTTGTTGATTCCCCATTGGGTGAAGCATTATGAAATACATGAAAAAATTAGATGATTTAAGATGTTGTGGATTGCGAATATCATGAAGAAATGCAAGTTAAATATTGACCTGTGGTTTTTGCACACTGCTAAATGATAACTAATGCTTACTCGACTCTTGTTAAGATTATTACACTTTTTCCTCTCATTCTTGTGAGTAATTCAGCAATATCTAACTCTCTCAAAATGCATTGTCAGGTACCTCATCACATCTACTGAAAGTCAATTGACTCTTTACTATGAACCACATTGTGTTTACAACCAAGATTCTCTACAGAATGAGGTGGCAGATATTATAATTACACCAGTTATCAAGCAATTGCTACCATCATTTACATTAGTTTCTGGCCAAGAAGATGCAGTTGCACTTGCAAAGCTACTGAAAGCGAAGTATATTACCTTGAGTGCTTATTATCACCATTGAGTGTCGACAGTTGCCAAGCATTTTTAAATTTTCTACGTATGCCATTTACCCATACCTGCTAGGTCCAAGCCCACATATGCTAAATTATACTCTCAAATCCCATATGCATCAAGACAAAATATGGCTAAGGTTGACTATCCAGATGTGACGTGCATGGCTTCCACAGCTCATTCCATAATATGGCTAGAGAATATTTGATCCTTCTAAGGGGCCAAGAATGGCATGGTCCAAATTGAACACAACTACATCTTGATCTACTTAGCATTCGTCAACAAAACATGACCTCACCTAAACCAACCTATTCAAATGTCATTGGCCATGGTTGAAAGATTTGACCTTACCTATCATAACCAATTCAGGTTGTGTTGGTCTGTTGTTTATACTAGCTTCAAATCTGGAGTTATGTTGGTGAACTATTTGGCCGAATTATTTTCGGAATTTTTACAAATATGCTTACAAAATTCGACCAATATTGCATCCATGTTCCTCAATTTACCAAAATTGAAAATATACCTACAAGATTTGCATAAAATTGCAAGCATGTCCCTTCCGTTAGGTTGCTATTAGATTTTCTGTAAAATGATAATAATGTCTTTTAAGTCATGTGATACACGTGCAATTTTTGCAAATGTTGTAAGCATATTTGTGAAAGAATCTAAGATAATAACATAAGTAAAAATATATAAATTAATGAAATAGCAAATATTTCTACAATAGTTGGAAACATTGCAAGTGTATCATTTAGTTTAAAAGACATTTTTGTCATTTTACAGAAAAATTTAATAACTTTTTAATGGAAGAGACACAATTGCAATTTTATTCAAACTTTGTAGGTATATTAATAATTTCAATAAACTTGGGACACAAATGCAATATTGGCCAAACATTGTAGACATATTTACAAATTTTTTTTAATGGGATATCTGGCCGGATTTGAATATTACTCAATGGTGATATTTCTATAGTAGGCCCATGCATTCCCTGTCCACCTCAAAATGCAGTTTACTGGTATGGGAAGTATTAATCTCATGATTGCGGTGTGGCACATGTGGATGAATATGGTGGGGTGTAGGGGTTTATAAAATGCTTATATAGAAAAAGTTGACTAGAATTATGTTCAATTACCATTCTCTTTTTTGTTTTTTGTTTTCTTTTACAGGTTCATTGTGCCAATGAAAAATGGAGATCTTGACAGCAAAGGGCTTCTATCCAGGATCATATATGCTGAGGGGACGGTAGAATCTTTCAAGGTGAGATCATTTTCTTTTTCTCTGAGGCTTGTCAGATCTTTTGTGCAGCTTGAAATTATAAAAATATCACTGACTTGTCTTTGTGATCCAGTCTTAACTGTTGCTTGCTTGTGTGTGAAAAAGTCAAAAATGCCTATAGTTTTTCTTCGGGAGGCTGCATTTGGATTATTTTAGCAACACTGGTGAATAAAAGTCAAAATCTGATCATAATATGGTTTGGCTGGCAACTCGACCTGCAGTAATTAAAAATGCGTGCAGGTCATTCGTCATTGTGATGCCAGCATCTATGCCTTACGGCTAATAATTTCAGTTATATGAATCCTGTCACTCCGAATTCTTGTTCTCCATCTCTGTACACAGCAAGCTTTAGTTAGTAGATAGAAAAAAAAAATCCATATGATTTGAAATGAATTATGACTCAACCTGCAGTAATTAAAAATGCATGTAGGTCATTCGTCATTGTGATGCCAACAACTATGCCTTACGGCTAATAATTTGAGTTATATGAATCCTGTCACTTCGGATTTATGTTCTCCATCTCTGTACACTGCAAGCTTTAGTTAGTAGATAGAAAAAAAATTCCATATGATTTGAAATGAATTATGACTCATTGTGTCTTGGGCTCCAATCCCATTATTTCCTCTCTCTTAACCTTCATTAGCGAAATTAAACTCAACAGACCATCCAGAGGCACTCCTAGATGCCCAAAAAACTTCCTTGTAGGTTTTTTCGTTTAATTCTCAACACTCACATTTAGCAAAGATCTTATTCTTGAGCAACCTGAGCATGTCTTTAGTGAGCTTTGACCAAGCATTTAGAATAAGTTGCATTTGTCTGGGCTTTGTGGAGGATTTATAAAAGGAAAATGTAAATGATCAGTTGCATTGTGAAATGAACATGTGATTTTTCATAAGATTAAGCTCGCATAATGAAAGGCCCTAATATGAGTATCACTACTGTCAAGGGAATTATTTACTTGAGATCACAATTTTTTAATTTTCAGGATCTATTATCAAGAGAACTGCCAGATGCAGAGGTATTAGAGCCACAGCCAGGCATCCCGCTAGAAGTTTCAGTACCATCAAGAATGTCATAGGTTTTTTTTAGCTCTTTATAGGTATGAACGCCTTTCTGCTAGAAGTTCTAATATATCCAAAATTTCCTCTTCGGTGGTTTCACTTCCTGGCCCTTGGAGAGCGAACTGGTCCCTATCTGATATCCTTCCAGTACAAGGATCTGAAACCAGAGTAAATACACAGGCAGCCTATTGTTGTTTTGCAGGAAGCTTATCAATGAACTTGGTGAATGGCACAATTTGAGGACCTGCTTGCTGCAAAAATTCTGAGGATGTACACTCATGTAAGTAAAAACACGTATTCTATGAGCCATTGATGGGGAAGCAGCCGTGTACAAACATCAAGAAGGATGACAGACAAGTGGGCCACTGAATGGTGTTTTACGGCAGCTGCTTGCATTGCAAGGTATCCGAACCTCATGAGGATTTCATTTTAAAAAACCATACAAACTCAGCGCAGTATACCATAAAAAAAGATGTTCTTACAGTTTCAGAGGCAAAGTTGTGATCAAGCTAATTTTTACGCAATCTAGATCTCCATTATAAGTAGGATACTTTTGGAATAGGGTTGATCTTTCGCACCCATAAATAAATAGGAGAGTACCTTCTTCTGGAGTCCGACGTAAAATGGAATGGAACAGGCTCCAGACATGAGCTTGCGGATGCTGTAAGCATCATGACTGCTTTCCCCTCTTCCTTTTAAAACGGAGTGCTCCCAAAAGCGTGATTCCGAGTGGTGGTTGCATGCATATATGTGTGCAGAGTAAAAATAAGGCCCACAAGTGAGACTTGTACCGGGGACACACTTCTCAGGGAGTTTCAGTGCAGTAACAGCTGCCATATGGTAGCTAGGACTTGGCAGTTTGTCTGAATGGTATTTTTCACGGGAAGTTGCCACTTGATATTGTTTTGGGAGAAATTCAACCCGACTTTAATCATAACCGTATTTTCAATCCGCAAATCAAAACCTATAAAAATTCGTCAGTATCGGGTCAGAAATGACGTCAAGTGTGAAGAAAAAAAAAAAAACAACTTTGCATTTAATTTTTTTTATCCTCTATGCATATAAAATCAAGTAACTAAAGTGGAAGATTACATTTGCAAAATTACACGTAGGTATAAAGAGAAAATAACAGAAAAAATACTTATTAAAAACAAGCTAATATCTAGGCAAACCATTCAACTTATACACACTTTACGTGCAAATATAAATCAAGTTTTTTGTATTGAAATGCATATTAAATATATATAGGGTGTGTTTGTTATTAAGGAAAAGTTGTTAAGTTAAAACTTTTCAATACTAAAACTTTTTACTCTTCACAACTATCATATTTTTAATCTTTTTTTCACATTTTTCTATATAATTATCCTACTTTTCAATCATTTCTACACAGCTACCAACACAACTAACCTATCTATTTCAATTTTATCATATTTATTTTTCATCATTATCTCTATCATATCACATTACTTGACAACTTCTGCTTTCTACAACTTTTCATCAAAAGTTTTACTCATTTTCAAACACACCCATAATATATACTTATCACTTTATTACAACGGTCAATCAGGTTAGGTTAACTTAGGTTGACGTGCCCCTCGGTTAATCTATTTTCAAAACTATAAAGTTGGAAAGTCTTAACTCAATCTCAACCATAACTCATTTTCGGGTTGAGTTTCTAGGGTTTGGTTTAAAACGGACTCTATTTACGCGCCGTTAACCAACTAAAGTAACCAGCCTTTCAAGGGCAGTACGCATATGCAATAGGGGCGATCACTTGAAGCATTTGACAAATGGACGACATGAAGGTCCCTTTTTTATTATTTATTTATTTATTCAGATTTGTTGCAGCACAAAGGATATTCTCTCTTTAGGTAAATTTTTAACTTGGCCACAAGAGGTCCATCGTGATTTTAGTTCTACATTGAAAGGATGACGAAGGACGGGGTTCTGATAGGGTAGAATAGCAGATAAAAGTCAAGCCTGGGCTATGGTTAGGATGATGACAGTTAAGAGTTATTTACGTAGATGCCATTGAGTTTTGAGCAAGTTCCACTTCGAGTTGTTTTATCTTTTCTGCCGGCGTGCCCTCGAAAATTTTTGTACTTTTCATAAATTTTATCGTGCCACTATGGTTTCTTAAAAATTAAATAACGTTAAAACTTGATGGAATTGACAAAAATATTCTTAAAGATTTTTTTTAAAAGGTTGATTTTTTGGATTCTTTTCATCCATTTACGCTAATTTAAACTCATTTCCTGACTTAATAGTAAATGTCTAAGGGACAGCCATTAGAGGTATTGGGAAACATCGACATAAAAAATTTCAGGGGAACTTGTATAAGCTTGCAAGAAATAAAGATTAAAACCAGAACACATGCACAGACAAAACCCGTGAGGGTAAAATATGGAAGTGGGGTCTCATGCAATCTAGCATTCCCAACCACCTCCGGAAGTTGTAAGAGATGCACTTATACTGTTGGCGTCTTTACTTCAAAATGAACTACAATCCATGCCAGCTAGAAGAAAAGGACACAATTCTCAATTTCTCATGTGTAAAATCAAGAAAGAAAAAAAAAAAGTGTGGTGAATGCTGCCAAATCGTTTCCAATTCCTTCTACTGTGTTTGTACTTTATACATAGGATGCAGCCAGAAAATTGGCTATATGAAATGCAATTTGTTGT
The DNA here is from genome assembly GCA_035584095.1 of Annona squamosa. Classification (NCBI taxonomy): domain Eukaryota; kingdom Viridiplantae; phylum Streptophyta; class Magnoliopsida; order Magnoliales; family Annonaceae; genus Annona; species Annona squamosa. The sequence continues at coordinate 9,247,445 of JAXCLR010000073.1, forward strand.
AGTGGGTGAATTTCAAAGGAAGTGTATGGAACCACCTGGTGAAGTAAAAAGAGCAAAGACAAGGAGTGCCCCCAGAAGACACCAAGACAGTCAGTGCGGCTGCTCGGGATGAAAGTTGGGTTGGTTTGAGCTCGAATCCAAAAAAAAATAATATTAAAATTTAGATTTTTTGGAACTCATAAGTCAAAGAATTACTTGGGAGTCGGATCAGTAGGTTTAGACTTCAAGCCAACCTGAGCCCCATTTCCCCTATTTATATTATTTAATTTAACACTTAAATAATATTCCTTCATATTTATATATTTTAGTTTTGTTCATGGTTTAAGTGGGATAAAGATAAGATGAAAATGTGGGATAGAAAAAGTGCTAGTATGTATTGGGGACAGAAAAGGATATATGGGAATTGAAAAAGGTGTATTGGAAATAAAAAATTATGCTATTATTTTTCGAAAATAGAAGAATTTCTTTTTGGAAAATAAGAGATTTTGTTCCATCCGAATATTATTTTCATCCCATTCTAAATTTGAACAGATATTTAAATATATATTATCAAGTTGAAATTATATTATAGATTTCCTTCCATCACTTCTACTAGTAATTATATTATAGATTTCCTTCCATCACTTCTACAAATATACTACTCATCGCTCTATTATAAGATTTAGGGTCTGTTTGGGGTCGATAAAAACTTTTTGACGTATTTTTGAGTAAAAAAATGTCAATGGGATCGGGATATATCAATGCATTCAGGACTTGGCACGAGCATTCAATGCATTCCAAACTTGGCACGAGCATTCATGCATGTCTGCATTAATTATCATCGTCAACATTATATGAAAAGATCGTTCGTTGTTGTGAAGTTTCGGAGTTTTCTACTATGCTCATTTTTCACTTCTTCCAACGTTATTGCCGTAGGTACGTGCGACATACATATACTGCTGAAAAACGACCGCTGATGGAGTGAAAAGACAAGTTTTGCACACAGACCCTTGCTGTTGAAAAGTTTTTGTTGTTTCCGGAAGTTTTCGTCAATGCCAAACACGCCCTTAGTTAGGCTCTATACTATTATTTTTGCTCACTCACTTGTTCTTATTCTATAATTATATGAAAATTTAAATTTATGAATCTTTATTAAAATGAAAACTTATTTCAACTGAAACTTGAGTCCATTTTCATAAATAAGATTAAATTTTAAGTTTTATAAATAAATTTAAAATTATGGTTTTAAGTTTTAGAAATAAAGTTGAGTAAAACCCAAGTTTGATCGGCCAAAATTGCACCCATAGCACCACTTCCTTAATCTGGTTTTATGGACTTAATTAGTACCGGTCTGATATTCTTGCAACACGGCGGGCCCAAGGAATCTTCCTCGTCCCTCTTTTTTAAATAAAACGTGAAAAATAAAGAGCAAAATGTATATTTCCAACTGCAGTTTAATCAAAACTTTAAAGGACATGAAAGTGCCATCGTAACTTGGCTACTTTGTTTGATAAGCGGCTTTTCCTGAATGGCTCAGATTGCTGACGCCAGCCTTCATTTAAGCCAAGCATAATGGGTTCTTTACTGATTTTTTCACATTGGTGCCTATTAATCACAAGCATGTCCCTTTTTTATTACAAAAAATATATTTCTTAGTCTCGCAAAATTATAAAATAACTTACAACATTTACAAAAACTTGTAACTGCATTTCTTATGCAATAACTTCGTGGATGATAAATTTTTTGATGAAATGACAAAAACGCCCCACATGACAATAAAATTAACTATTTGTAACCATTATTTTCATTGTAATTTTTGTAAAACTATTGCATATAAAATATTAATACCTATAAACAAATCTTTCTAATATAAATGATCAATTTATTATCAACATAGGCATTTTGGTCTTTTTTCCAAAAATTGAATAGCATTTATAATTTCTTGAAGGAAGAAATATGCTTGCAATTTTACGAATCTAAGGCAGATATTTGCAATTTAGCCCAAGCTATGTACTTACAGGTTAGAAAAACCCAATCGATGACCCAAAACATAGGATTGCGAAATTCTTAATATTTGCGGAGGGTTCATTATCTCTTTTTTATGCATTGGTAAACATAGCGCATGATATTGGTACGAATTTCATACAATTTAAGACAGGATTAGCAATAATTTACCATATTCATAATGCAGTGGCATGGACCACGTTGCAATTGCAAATTTCTTTTCTTTCCCCTCTTGATTCTTTTCTCTACGCTGAAAATAGAAGTTTATCATATGTCTAGGAAAGGATGCGCTATGTTTACCAATGTTGGGAAGTAATAAAACTTTTAAGATATGTCTAGGAAATGATAAAAATTTTATGGTGTGGAAATGATAAAACTGTTGTATGAAAGTCGTTAAATTGATAGAAAATGATATAATGTGATGGGGTAATAATGAAAAGTAAAAAAAATAAAATTAAATAGATAGATTAGTTACAAAGATAATCATGTAGAAATGATTGAAAAATATCATAGTTTATATAAGAAAATGTGAAAAAATAATTTAAAAATATAATAGTTGTAGAAAGCAAAAAGTTTTAAATTGAAAAGTTTTGATGTTGATACGATGCACCCAAGTGCTTTAACTCATTTTTAAATTTTTTGAAATTTTTTTATACAATTATTAATCTAAATTTATTTAACATGTATATCAATTTTTACCATTTTGAAGTATTTTAGATATTTATTTTATATTTTTAAAAATCAATAGCATTTTAATAATTTTAAATTACCTAAAATGCCACTAATTTTCAAATAAAAAATAAATATCTAAAATACCCTCAAAATGATAAAAATTGATACGCATGTTAAATACACTTAAATTAACAATTGTATAAAATATTTAAAAAAAATAAAAAAACGGGTTAAGAGCACCCAAGTGCACTAAGGCTAAGTTCACCCGGGTGCATTTAGCCTCAACTCGAAAGGTTTTAGATGAAAAGTTTTATTTATTGTCATGAAATTTTTTCGAAATGAAATAAAATGATATGATATAGTAAAGGTAATAATGAAGAGTAAAGAGAATAAAGTTAAAATAGAAAGGTTGATTGTATATGTAATTATGTAGAAATGATTAAAAGTAGAATAGTTATATACGAATATGTGAAAAATAATTAAAAATATAGTAGTTGTATATGAATATGTGAAATATAATTTAATACTAGAGTAGTTGTGATAAGTGAAAAGAATCTTGGATCACCAAACATGCTCTTAGACAAAAAGTTTGTAGTGTAGAAGTTTTTAAAATTAAAAAAAGTAAAGTAATATAATAGGGGTAATGATGAAAAGCAAAGAGAGAATAAAATAAAAATAAATAGGTTAATTATATAGGTAGTTGTATAGAAATAGTTAAAAAGTAAGATAACTATAAAAAAATGTGAAAATAGTTAAAAATTATGATAAGTGCTAAAAATGAAAAATTTTAGAATGAGGAGGTTTTCGGGTGAAATGTTTTGAGTTTCGACAAACATGGATGCTAATATAGTGTACTCGAGTGCACTTAGCTTCAGTGCAAATTAGTGTTTTAAACCTTTTTTAAACTTGTTTTGAATTTTTTTATGCAACTATTAATCTAAATATATTTAACATGTATATCAATTTTTTACCATTTTTGGAGTATTTTAGATATTTATTTTTTCTTTTTGAAAATCAGTAGCATTTTAAGTAATTTTAAATACACTTAAATTAACAATTGTATAAAATTTCTCAAAAAAATAAAAAATGGGCTAAATGCACCCGGGTGTACTGAGGCTAAGTGCACCCGGGCGCATTTAGCCTCAACCCGCAAACATGATGGTTGACAAACTACCATACCTACGGACCCCGATACAATGCACCCGGGTGCACTTAGCCTCAGTGCACCTGGGTACTTTAACTTCTTTTTAATTTTTTGAAATTTTTTTATAAAATTATTAATCTAAGTCTATTTAACATGTATATTAATTTTTACCATTTTTAGAGTATTTTAGATATTTATTTTTTATTCTTAAAAATTAGTAGCATTTTAGTAATTTTAAGTTACCTAAAACGAGATTGGTTTTCAAAAATAAAAAATATAAATATAAAACTATCTAAAAATGGTAAAAATTGATACATATATTCAATACTCTTAGATTAACAATTTTATAAAATAAAAAAATAAAAAAATGAGTGCATGGGATCCCACACCTACACGCGTCAACATCGAAGCCATGCCAGATGCAACTTTGACGGCAACATATGGAAAACGCGACCCTGGAAACAAAAAAGTGCTTCGATCGATTATTTACTTTTGTAGCCCGATTTGATACATAGGATGTACTTTAGATATTTATTTTTATAATTAATATATTTTTAAAATTTTCTTTATAAAACATATTTTTTAAATATAATAAATCTGTCTACTAAGTTTTGTCATTTTCAATAGTTTTACATATTTAATTTTGAAATAAAATAAATAATGTATTTTGTCCTAAAATACATACGATTTTTATATAATTAACATTTATTTTGTTTTTGTTGATATAACTACTTATCTTTTATGAATTTTTATTTTTTGTGGGGCCATGTATAATTAACTTTTTATTTTGTTTTTGTCAACGGGCCATGATTTTACAAGGCTTGACACATGGGAGTAGTTAGGCACCTAGCTCATTATGTGTGCATATATATAACCTATCTTGTTATTACACCATAATTATGGTGCAATCTGCTGCAAAATAAGCCTCTCACATATTAAAATATTAAAATATTTTATACAACTATTTATCCATATAAATAACATATTTTAAACTGTTTAGATCTTCGAAATGCTACTTTGAAATTGATATTTAAGTTAAACAATTTTATCGATTTTGTACTAGCTTAAGATTGGGCATATACCGCATGCTAGTCTAAATGAAGAGTGGCATTTCATCAAAACAAATATTATAAATACAATTGGTATTGTTGATGTTAATTTTTAATACACATTGAGGCCTATTTTAGGATTCTAATCTTATGCTCCCAGGAGCATGCAGTGCCACATGCTCCGGGCGTATATACCTATTTTTTTATTTTTTTTGAAATTTTTTTCATAAATTTGTTAGTCTAAGTGTATTTAATCTGTGTATAAATTTTTACCATTTTTGGAGTATTTTAGATATTTATTTTTTATTTTTGAAAATCAGTAACATTTTAGGTAATTATAAATTACTAAAATGCCACAAATTTTTAAAAATAAAAAATAAATATCTAAAAATCTCCAAAAAAAAAGATAAAAATTGATACATACATTAAATACACTTGGGCTAACAAGCTTATAAAAAAATTTTCAAAAAAAAAAAAGGTGTATACTCTTAGGAGTATGCAGCATTGCATGCTTCCAGGCGCATGCAACTGAGGTCCCCCTATTTTGCGCCAAACTACATTGTATTTATAATGCAATCCATCTGCACTTGAATTTTTCCATATATATGATACATATTTCACATTTCATAAAATTATTATTCTAATGTATTTAATATACACACCAAGTAGCCACTAAGGTAATGCCTCAATGGTAATGGTGATTACCTCATTAAGTTCAGCATCATGGTTTCAAATCTTAGCAGCAACATGACATTAATACTCAATAGTAGCATTGCATGGTGAGTAAAAAGTGGTGACATTATTATCTCCAAGTTTCAGGAGGATATTTAGGAAATACTATTAAGAATATTGGTAAGATATTTATAGAATATTATTAGAAAATTATAAGAATGTCTCATAGTCTGATTGTAATACTAGTTGAGATGATGAAATATGTAAATACCCATAAAAAATTATACATATCGAGATTTATCGTTTTTTTGTTAGGCATATATCTTTTACAATTTCAAACATTATAGGTATTTAAATCATTTTAAAGGTTAACAACAAAAATATCCTTAATGTTTGAAATTCAAAAATATATATATCTTCAATACATGGAATTTGTATATATATATATATATACATTCTTCAAAAAATGGCAAAACTTAGATAGCTAATCAAATACACTTAGAATAATAAGTTTACAAAAAATAAAAATTTTAAAAGTGTAAATGAGCTGACTTTTATGTTTGCTTCCATGCGGCCATCTGAAGGTAGGAGTATTAATATTCATGGTTAATCCGCTTATCCAACCTATTTATAAGTGAATTTGGGTTAGAATTTTTGCATAAATGAGTTATGATCCACTAACTCATTCAACCATTTAATTAAACAAACGGATTAGAATTGAAATTTTATAATCTACCAACCTGTTTAGTAAGCCATTTGTTTAACTTATTTACCTTGTTTAATAGTTTAACTTGTTAAAATTATATAAATAAATGTAAATTTCTTGATTATTTTTCTCCGCTAAGTCTTTCTTTAGCCACTTAATTTTTATTTTTTTCGCTACTGCCCTAATTTTACTTTTTCATTACTGCCTTATTTTAATTTCCATTACGTCGAAAATACTCTCTTGCCTCTTCCTGACACACTATCATTTGTTAGAGTCTAGGTCTTCAGGTTATTTGTTACACAACCTATTAACAACCCGCCAAACCATTTATTAAATGAGTTGTAATGAATTAAGGTTAAGATTTTTAAATGAATTAATAAATGGATTAGGGTTATGATATTTTAAATGAGCTATGATTATAATTAAACTCTAACCTATTCAACTTTGTCGTTAACACGTACCAAAATCTTTTGTGAATTTACCATCTTTTTAAAAAAATTTAGTGCTCATTTCTATGATTAGGTTATTTTGTTTACTTTTTCAAATATAAACCATCTATTGTGTTTTTCTACGTGCATTTATTTATCATATCTACGTGCATTAACATATACTATACATTTTATAAAATTTTCAAGAGTTATATATTCACTTTCATAAGTACTATGTTTTGACAAAATATATGTTTTTATTTTTCACAATATGATAGAACAGGATGTGTTAAACGAGATAAATGATTTAGATTTAAAAATTAAAATAAGAAAGAGCTGCATCTCGGTAATATTAAATCATAGCTATATTCCTATTACTATCCTGGTAATGTGTGGTTACTCTTTCCTATTTTCTTTGTAATAGTAGCTTTTGGTAACATATGTGGGAAAAGAAAAAAGAAGGAACTTTTGAAAATTATGAAAGTAGTGTGAATATGGTAGGGGTAAAGTGTGAAATAAAAATAAATTGAATAGTTATGTGAGAAAATGATTAATATATGAATAAAATGTAAAAAATAGAAAAATTAAAGTAGGTAAGCTATTTGAATATATGAGAAAATAAGTTATTCTAAAGTAGGTAAACTATTTAAATATATAAGAAAATAAGTTTATCATTCCTCTCCTCCCTAAATATGTTTCCAAAGGCATTTTAAGTTTTGCATATTGTCTCCACACATGCCAAAAGTAGTTTCACCTTTAGGTTTTTCTTGAATATTCCCACCATATTTAGTCTTAATCCCAAATATATCCTCATATTATTTGAAATTTTAAATATACTCACCACATTTATATTTAAATTTAAAAATGTTCATTCCATTTAAAAATTATTAGTTAAATTTTTATAAACGCCCAAAATATGTTTGTTAAAATAGTAAAAGATGAAATAAAATAGAAAGAAATCGAAATTAAAGCTCTTCAAATTTAAAGCTTGTGTACAATTAGAACATCATTAAATTATGACATTCTATTTTTTCAATCTCATTCTAAATTTGATAGATATATGTATAATTTCTCATATTAAGAGGGTGTTTATTAATGCCTAAAACTTTTCAATCTATATAACTGTATTATTTTTAATTATTTTTTCACTTATCCCATTCATCAATCAATTCTACGCAACTATCTGCACATCTAACATATCTATTTTATTTTTATTTTTTTACTTCTTTTCATAACTCCTATAATATTATATTACTTTCTCACGTTTAGAAATTTTTTTACTAATTTCATTAGAAGTTTTACTACTTTCCAAAACACACCCTACCTAACAGTGTTAACTCGTGAAGCGAGTATGGGTATAATTAAATACAAATATAGTAGATATATTTAAAAGATTTTATAAATATTACATGTATATATATATAGGTTACGCTAGTAGATATATATATATTTTTTTGATTGGAGTATATTTACAACATATCTCAATTCATATTACATTCAAAGTCCTGAGACAATTCTAACAATAT
>JAXCLR010000073.1:9269762-9294036 GCA_035584095.1 Annona squamosa
CAGCAGCTGTTGCTGTCGAAGAGAAGATTTCAGCAGCTACTTCGGCTGCCAATCCTGTTTTGGATGGAAGACGGGATTTTTCAAACCCAAATTTCCAGATCCCAGTCCAAGTTAAGGACCCTGCCCTTCCATCATTACAGCAACATGAGCGGCAGCAGCAGTTCTTCCCTGCTGCTGGCCCTCACTACATTCACCATCTTCCCACAGGGCAGCCTGTGCCCATCTCTTCTTACTACCAGATGCATCTGTTTCCGCAAAATCCACCACAGCAGCATCAGCAGCTTGATCAGCAGTTCTCCATGTATTACATGCCAGTCGGGCAGGCCCAACCGTACAATTTAGCTCTCCATTCAAATTTAGGTGACGCCCATTCGATCCATTCCGGAAAGCCGGCTGCCCCACTCCCACATCCTGGAGTCGTTCCCTCTGCATCCATGTATCCAGCAAGAGGTGGAACACCTCAAAGGACCGCCGCCGAGGCCAGCCCACAGTTCGTCCATGTATCTGACCATCAATTCCAGCAGCAACAACAACAATATATGGGCTACCACCAGCTGCAAAATCAGCCACAGCAGCTGTCGCAAGGTGCAGCAGCGAAATTCCCATTTGAATTCACCGACCCATCAATTGCTCAGATGTACTATACTCAACCTACTCCTGCCATGGGGCTTCAGTATCAAGTCATGAATCCAGCGGCCAAGGCAGTGCCAGAGAATTCAGGGCCACCGCAGCTTTTTGAAGTTAAGCAGAACCGAACCTCACAGCCTCTATGATTGCAAATTTGAAGTGTTTTGGTCCGTTACTTGAGGAATGCCATGCCGCAGCTACCTCCTCACAGTACATATCACAAACATGTTCGGCCTATCGAGACTGTCAATATACTCGCTGGCTGTTGGCGATGAAATAGCCGTGGCTAACGCAACTCAAGCCATGCTGCTATCGTGGAGTACTGTTTGAAACAAATCCGTGGGTCTATGTGATTCCACTATCCATTGCTGAAAGTACCAACAGCTGGTCAGATGAAAACTGTGGATGACAGCCTGGTGATGCGGTTGGGCGTATATACATACGCTTGTCTGGATGGAAGTCATATGGGGTAGGTGGGTCATACTTTTCAACAGCATTTCTCTAATTGGCGAGCAAGCTTTTACTAGTGTTTGGATTAGTGTAATTTACTGGCTTTCTCTGTTTCTAATAGGAATAAGAAAACTTTTACCCCTCCCTCTTTTATTCTCTTTCCTTTGTATAGCTTTCACATTTTGTGTGAGTATCAAAGAGCTTAGACCGGTTTGGCAGAAAGTTACAACTGTGTTTAATGGATGAAAATGGATTGAAACCAGAAACAATGAAAACAATCATCTTTTTTTTTTTTTTTTGCGTTTTGTAATGAAAAACAATCCTCTTTTGGTTATAGTAAAATATGAATCCCTCAAAATCCAACGCATTGATTAAATAGCCAGAAAATATTAAACCCAAGGAACGCATGGAACAAAACACAAATCACAAGTGATTTAAAATAAGGAAAGGTCCTACTCAGGACAGGAGAGAAGAAGTGGTTGAAGTGCCACATCATCAGAGGCCCCTGATGGGTCGAATCTTTCAATGCCTTTAGCCCCGAATATCATTCTTCAATTTCTCATCTGTCTTTCTGTCTATCCTATAAGGGAAGTCCAGCAAATGATGCATGGGTTACACGCCAGACTCCGTGGTAGGAATGTCATCTGTTCCTTCCGGGCCCCGGCAGATTTCTAATCCGTGGAGTCCAATCTAGGGCCATGCCTACAACCACGTCAGCGTTTTTGTGTTCAGATTTCACAGGATGATGAAACCAGCCGGGCGACAATAGCAGCTGAAGAACTTTCGTGGTTGGCACAAATCAAATCAGACGTTGTAAGTAAGGATAAAACAAGACTGAGGAACTGGCCATCCTGACTCAAATGGGGGAAAGATCCAAATTTTGGTAGATGGTTCAACCTTGGCGCCTATACTCCAGGTGGCCAAGCTTAGTCAGGTTGGATGAATGGGAATCGAAACAGCTTTTCCATTTCAGAGCTGAGATCAGCTCTGCTACTTGGCTACCTGGTTTTGACATTTTGGCTCGGATGCGACAACGAAGCCAGCGTTTTGCATGGAATATTGAACAACCATCTTGGGTCCGAAAGCTTTATATACACAGTTCATGCGTCAGGTAACTAATAAAACTTTCGAAGTGTAAAAGTTATCAAATGATGTGATATGATAGAGATAATGATGAGTAGTAAAGAGAATAAAGTTAAAATAAATAGGTTAGTTGTGTGGGTAGTTGTGTAGAAATGATTGAAAAGTAGGACAATTGTACAGGAAAATGTAATAAAATAATAAAAAAATATAATAGTTGTGGAAATTGAAAACTTTTAGATTAAAAAGTTTTAACTGATATTTTTTGTCAATTGCTAAACACTCTAGGTGTGTTTAGTAATGAATAAAATTTTTAATGAAAAATTTCGGAGAGTAAAAGTTGTCAAATGATGTGATATTATAAGGGTAATGATGAGTAGTAAAGAGGATAAAGTTAAAATAAATATGTTAGTTATGTGGATAGTTGTGTAGAAATGATTAAAAAATATGATAGTTGTATAGGAAAATGTGAAAAAATGGTTAAAAACTATGATAGTTATGGAGAATGAAAAGTTTTAATTTAACATGTTTTATTAATATAAAGAAAATAGTGATATATGCCCCATGGGAAATATGCTTGACCCTTTACAACCTATTAACGGGATGGTGGGGCGGGTCGGGGCGGACCTACTTGATGACCTGTTTTTTGATATTTTACTTTAAAAAGAAAAATTTCATTCAATGCTAATATTCATATTTTATTTAATTATTTTTATTTACTTTGACTGATTAATAATAGATTCAAGCATATAGTAGTTAAATTTAATATAAATTTGTCTTTATACTTGATAGTTTTATAAATTTTTAAAAACTTCTTACTTGACCCGCAGTTTTTTACCCGACCCGTTGACCCGATACCGACTCGAATTTTGTCTCGAGACACAATAGAAAAAAGTAAGGGTCAAACAAGATTTTTGAAAAGAAGAACCCTAAAGAGTCAGGGTTGAGCACACAACCCTAAAGAGTCAGGGTTGAGCACACCCTAACCCGGCCCGATTCCCACCCCTACTCAAAATATGGAATCCATCTCATCTTCCTTTGAAAATCAGTGCCCACTCAAATTACGGGCCGTCTCCTACTGTCCGCATGCAACGTATCGAAAATGGACCTACATTGAACTTGCCTGTTTTTTGGTGGTTTTTCCTCGATCTAATTGCGACTCGCTTTCTCGATACAAACCATTCCTTCCATGCAACAAGCATTCCCATTTTATAGCCAATCGTTGTAACCGTTTAATCTGCCTCGTTGTACAAATTAACTGTATTTCGTCTTGCACCAAACATGCCTTTTGGGGCCTCGCGGTTGTAGTCATTTTCAATGTATTTCATTTTCTCTTTCCAAATGCAAACTAGAAACTAAGTGCGCCAGCCCCGATATATTGCAAGGGTTGAGATGTTGACCATAAGATATCCAAAGATCTTTATATATTTGTAGAGAGCCAAAGAGGCACGTCGGACAATCCAACTCATTTTTAGGTGTGGTGTGCGAGCTCTAAATCTAGGGAATTTGACAGCGGGAGTCTTTCTTTGGACCAATGTGATGCCGAATTGTGGTTCTTCATAACCCCTCCCTCCCTCCTTCCACCCACTGATCCTGATCATATTTAATTCTTACATATATGGGGTGCTGATTCAAATTGTAATTTCAAAATAATAAGAAATATTAGTTATAATTAGAACCGAGAAGTAGATTTTGCAATTTAACGCTTACGCCTGCCTTACTAATTAATTAAGTTGAATACTTCTATGATGCTGATGGACCTTGGTGCAACAAATTGAAACCTTTGATTTGAACAACATACGGTATTTCCATCTGCACCTTAAATTTCAATGTTAAACAAGAGTATGCTCTGGTCATCCGGTGAAAGAATACTGTGCTCTCAAATGTTCAGGCTAGCTCGATAGTTACAAGTAGAGTTCCTGGAATCGGTCCAGCCCAAGGCCGAATTTGTGATTCATTCAGAAGAAATATGGGCCTTTGGCGCTTCTGTTCATATCGAGCTCAGGGCCTGGATCTGTGAGATATCATAGTTCCCGAGTCCACCCTTTGTTGGGTTGTTTAGAATGTTGGAGATGGGCTTCTTCCCAAAAAAAGAGAGAGAGAGAGAGAGAAAGAGAGCTGGGAGATGACGACGGGCCTAGAAGAATTTCTGAAAATATTTTTTACCCCTCCCCTCCAGAGTCCTGACGCATCTGTCGACCAAAATTATAATGATGTTTCATTATTATCAATCTTCTCAGACAAAGATTGTTTCCGTTGGTTTTATTATATATATCATCACCCATTCTAAATCCAAATAGGCCGAACAATGCTTAGATTTTCGTACAATAATCTAAATAAACTTTCCAAAAAAGATCATTTTCTAGAGCTGACTTGCTAAAAAAATTTTACAACATGAATTTCATTGTCAGTAACTGCGAGTCAAATAAGAATGTGAATTGGGTTGGATGTAGTTTCAAAATCACATTCAATGCTAAAATTGTTTGACAAATGTCAATGTCAAGATTTGTTTGGCAATGTTCTACAACTTGAAGTTGAAGGTTTTTCTTTTTTACAAATATCTGAACCGCATGACATAATTCAGAGTTAAAACAAGTTAAAAGCGTTTACCTGCGCCACCAGCCTCATGTGCTGGTGGTAACCCTGGACGCCCCATGCTGGGGACGCATGGTGTTCAAAATTTTCAGCTGCTGGAAGTAAGGGGGCAATAAAAAAAAAAAAAAAAATTTTACTCCAGGCTGGAGGTAGAGAGTGTATGCAGGATTTTTCCTGAAAACAAGGGTATTTATAGGATATCCGAGGGGTGGGAATATACCTGGTTTATAGTATCAGATATTACAGTGTATATGATACCAAAAGCCAATAAAAAAAGTGTGAACAGCAACAGGACCCCTGACCCAGAGGAGAGGGAGACTCGCCCCTTGTTCTTCTCAGCAGCAAATGCACGTGCCGGGGCGGCATCCCTCCACTAGCCATGGCTGCTCTAGCCGTCGCTCTTCTCTCTCCTCTGCATCCTCCCCCGCTTCCCTCCTTCAAATCACAGAAACGCCGCTCCCTTTTCTCCATCACTTCCCCAACGACTGTAGCAAGGCAGGTATTCCTTCTCCCCACGTCTTCCTCTGACCACTCCTCATGAGTCTCTGACTTCTACTCGCTCAGCAGATGCCACAGGCTCTCCTGCTGCCTCGCCCAAGACCGAACGGCCCAAAACTCTGTATCATCATGCGACGACGGCCCAGATTATCTCCGCATCATCTTCGCTGCTGGCGGCACCGGCGGGCACATCTACCCGGCCATCGCCATTGCCAATGACATTAAGCTAATTGAGCCCTCTGCAAAGATCCTCTTCGTCGGGGCCCAGTCCGGCATGGAGTCCGTCTCCGTCCCTTCCGCCGGCTATGATTTCGTAGCAGTCCCCGTTGTGGCCCTCGTGCGCCCTCTCCTCTCTTTTAAAAATCTCTTCTTTCCTTTCCGCCTCCTCCAATGCGTTGCTACCAGCTACAAGCTGCTGAGGGACGTCCGCCCTTCTGTTGTGGTTGGGACCGGAGGCTACGTCTCGGCTCCCATCTGCCTGGCCGCTGCTCTTCACGGCATTAGGGTCGTGATCCAGGAGCAGAATTCCGTGCCTGGGCTCGCGAACCGGCTTCTGGGCCTCTTTGCTCAGGCGATATTCGTTGCATTTGATACTTGTTCGATGTACTTTCCCAGAGAGAAGTGTGTTTTGAGTGGGAATCCGGTGCGGGCATCGCTGCGGATGTTCACTTCCAAGGCCGTGGCGAGGCGGCATTTCTTTCCACGGGCTGCGGTGTCGGGGGCAGAGGTGGTGCTGGTGATGGGAGGGTCCCTGGGGGCGTCTTCGATCAATATTGCAGTTTTGAACATGTATCAACAGTTGCTGAGGGAGAATGAGAAGAGGTTCTTGATATGGCAGACGGGGGTTGAAGGTTTTGATGAGATGGAGAGTTTGGCGAGGAGCCATCCTCGGATGCTGCTGAAACCGTGAGTGTCTCTCTTCTCCCCCTGCCCCCTAGCATGGGACTGCCATCCTACCCACTCTACTGGGGGATATATATTTTAAATTTCGTACTTTTCTGTCTCTTTAACGCTTGAAGAAAATGGGAAGGTGAAAAAGTAATAACTGCCAACCGAACAGTTCCATAGCGTTTGATATGATACTCGATTGGGTGGTGGACTGTACTCTGGTTTAAATCTTCAAATGCTTTGATGTTTTATCGTTTGAAATATTAAATTCAAGATTTTTTTTGTTGGTTTTGTTTCGTTATCATGATTCGGAAATTTTTTTCTTTTGGTAGCTTTATGCGATCTTCTTTTTGAGTTTCATAATAATTTTACTGCGAAAATTGTCAAGGTTTGTGCACAGAATGGATCTGGCTTATGCAGCTGCAGATGTCGTTGTTTCTAGAGCTGGTGCAATGACTTGTTTTGAGATCTTGGCCACTGGAAAGCCATCTATTCTGGTAATTCAGTAATTCACACATGGAATTAAAAGAATACTTTTATCCTCCTCTTGTTTCAAAGCACGCAGACGAATGGGCTGCCTACTGATAATATGCAGGTAGAAATGTATTTGAGTAATGTTTTGTTGTGCAATGATAAATTGGACTGAACCAAATAGGAGAAACCTAATCTGGGTTAAAATCTTCTCCTCTCTAGCCTGTCCCTTCCATTTTTATTTTTATTTTTTTATAAATAGATCCGTTGTATGGAGTTCCTTTACATTCCAGGTGTCCGGGGATTTTGCAAAGTCTATAACTTTTAGTGTTGCACAAGGCCTACCTATCCTCTCTTCCCGTCATTCATCACTAAAGCTTATCTGCAAAATGGAATTACTTTTTGGTCTGGTAGTCACCATTGGAATACTGCTGCTTTGTAGCTATTTAAGATAGGATTGCAGTATTCATACGCATGGGGAGGTCAATCTTGTAGTTGATACTGCAGCTCGTATGTGCACGCATTCTGCTTTTGGATTGATATTTGATGCCATTTTTGATTTTATCCTGACTCTTGGTGGCACGTTGCAAGAGCAGTTTCTTGATTTTGGCACTTATATATACAAAAAGGAAGTCATACAACTGATGCCTCATTTAGTGGTTGTTGGGGAACGCTCACGCGTCGGGTGGGGTGGGAAATGTTCCCTACTTTCCATTTCCCTACAAATTATTTATACTTTGACAATCATATTTTCCAATTTTACTTCTATATTCTAATAATTTTCCCTTCCAAATATCTTTTTATTTCACTTTACTCTTATCATTTCATATCAATCACATATTTATTAAAATATTTTCTTTTCCATTTCTCACGTCATCCCACAATCTGACCAAAATCAACATTACTAAACATCCTCTTAGTCTGTCATGTCTTTGAGATGAAATGTCACCTCCAGTTTATTTCAAACCCTTTGTGGTAAAAACTTTAAATTTTTTCTGTTTTCTAATTGCTCTTTACTGCATGCTGTCATCATTTTTACTTGTAATCTAATTCCTTTACCTCTTTATTATAGATACCATCACCAAATGTTGCTGAAGGTCATCAAACAAGTAATGCTTCAAATATGGCAGAGATTGCAGGTTCGATGGTTTTGACGGAAAAAGAGCTTGACTCAACTACTCTTTTAAATGCTATTGATGAGATCTTAGGTATGTGATATTTTTTGTGTTTTTTGAGTGAACTTTTCCTTTGGTTTAATCATTGCATATAGACCTTGCCTCCATTGTCTGACGCAGTATGTGTGCTGGGCAAGTTCTTATCAAGGTTGTATTAGAGCAACCTCCTTATTCTGCACTGAACAGGAATTCATTACTTGTCTGCAGATTTGCGATGAAACAAAAAGTTAGTTAAAACTGTTAAAAAGCCTAGACCTCTGCCCAGTAGAGGTCATGACCTATCAAACACACATACTCTATGCTTCTTCACAAATTCCTTTCAAAGCTGCCCAACATCAATAGTAAGTTGCGAAAACAATTTGACGTCAATTTGTGGTTGTCCTCAGCCTCAATCTGATGTCTAGAGCAGTAGATTTACTTGTGGTTGCCCTCTAATGATTGCTTATTGTAGACACTTCCGCTATTAAAAAAACCCATCCACTTGCTCTGCTTGAAATTGCACACATGCCCATGCTCCCTCCCAAAGAAGCAAAACACGATCGATGCCCCACCACCCCACCCACCCACCCACCCCCCGACACAAAAATCAAAACAAATGAACTCGAAATTAAGCCATCCGACGATCTGCTAGAAATTGCGAAGCTGCTGCTAACGAGGCATCTGACGCTGAAGCCGTTGAGGACCTACTCTTTTTACTCTCCATGTTTTGCCGTGACAAGAACTGTGCGATGAAGGGGTTTTTCCCGTAATTTTGACGATATAAACTACATTATAAAATCAACTAGGTGTGAATAAGGATTTTTAAACATGGGAAAAGTGGGAAATGTTTGTATGGAACCACCTGCTTTGAAAATGGGTTCTTGGAGGATTCTTCTTATTGGAAAATCAATAAATGTCTCTGCTTCATGTACCTGCACAAGCCCACCCTCTCCTATCTCCACTTCTTCCATCCGTCTCTTCTCCCATTAGTCTGAAATCCCCACTCTCAAAACTCCCACAACCTCTACCCCTCTCGACCTTTTGTTTCTTAGAAATCCGATGAAGGATTACTGCTTTACAGGGAAAAAGCATGGTGTCCAACCAACAAATGCTGGAATCAAACAAAAGGAAAGGGGCGGTTACTTGCTTGGCTGCCTGCAACGGAAGCCCTTTAATGCCGATGCGATGAAAGACGCAGCAGCCATTGTCCATTTAGGGCAATTTCGAGGTTTTTTTTTTTTTTTTTTTGGGAGACAGTGACGGCTTTTGCTTTTTTAGGTGGGAGGATGGGCATCTGTGCAATTTTGAGCAAAGCAGGTGGATGTTTTTTTTTCAAACAATCCCCAGCCCATCCTGTGCAGACTTTCAACACAGAAAGTAATGGCTGAGATGAGAATATCGGAGATAGCGAAATATTAGATGCGTCTGATATGAGCATCGCCGGATCGTCTCACCATTATTTCTACAGGGAAGGATATTCTGATGTCAGAGATGTGTGAGAAGGCCTTCAAAGCTGCAAAGCCTGACGCATCCACACAAATTGCTCAACACGTACTTGCCCTTGTCAGGCAGACAGCAGAACAGAAAAATGACCCAAGGCATGAAAGATAACAGGTACAATCCTTTGAATAAGAAAAAGATTCTACTGTTGTTCTTTTCATTTACAAGTTTTCAAATTGGATATGCTTATATTAAGGAGCGTGGAGATGCAGATAATTTATTTAAACTGAATTTACCTGCGAGTTCGAACATGAGTACATTTTTGCAGGTACCTTTCTTACTCTTCTCCATGTGTTACTGCTAGGCAAAATACATCAGGCTTAATGTCATGTGTGCAACATATATAATTGATTGTAAACTTTTTTACTTGCCTGACATTGGTTATTCTTGTGTTGATAATTGTTGACTGCCTGCTTCTTACATGCGTGAATTACTTAATTGTTTTAGCTTTCAATAGGCCTATTTTAACATGATTTATGATTGTTGTCTATTCATGGCTCGTATCATTCTTGTGCTTTTTGCGGGACAGCCTTCCTCAGGTAAGAAATTGAGATGTAAGGGAATTATCCATGCGGGAAGAGATGAAGTGGTGGTTGACATTTCAGAATTCCTGGTAATGGGGCAACTGGACACGTCAGAGAATGAATGTTGAACCTTCCCTGTCTCATTCCCCTGTGAATGTGCGGGGAACAGGAAATGGGGATGGTTAGTAGAATGCTGAAAGATATTGACGGGTGGAACAAGGACGGCCGGTTGATGTTTAAATACGCAACGAAATCTCTCTTTTTTTTTCATAGTGTTATTATATATCATTACAATTAGAGAATGCTTTCATTCGAATTCGAAGCCCGTATCATGTACGCACTATGCAATACGAATGAACAAACCATGCTTTGCTTCACATGACAACAAAATCTTAAGGTAAAATGAAACGAAAAAGTTCTCGCCAACGTCCTGACCCAGCTGATTCAATGTACGGCTGCAAAACATCATTAAAATTTTTTTTTTCAAACTCTTTTTACAAAAATATTGATCTATGTGTATTTAATGTGTGTATCAATTTTTATTAATTTTGGAGATTTTTAGATTTTTTTTTGGATTTTTAAAAATCAGTAACATTTTTAGTAATTTAAATTAAAATTACTAAAAATGTCATTAATTTTTAAAAATCTAAAAAAAATCTAAAAATATCCAAAAATAATAAAAATTGATACACATGTTAAATACATTTAAATTAATAGTTTTATGAAAAAATTTCAAAAAAAATATAAAAAATGGGTTTTGCAACCGGGTGCATTAAACTTTCAATGCACTCTGCAACATTGAATCAGCGCCTACATTAGGGAATGTTTCAATGCACCATGATGTAAAATCTCATTTTTTTAAGTTATTTTTTTTGAAATTTTTTTATAAGATTGTTAACCTAAGTGTATTAACTTCTGCATTAAGTTTTATTATTTTAGAGATATATAAATATATGTTTTTGATTTTTTGAAAATCGGAGTATTTTAGTCACTTAAAATGGCTAAAGTATCATTGTTTTTAAAAAATAAAAAATATATATACACATCCAAAAATGGTCAAATTTGGTTTATAGATTAAATATAATTAGATTAATAATTTTATAAAAAATTCAAAATATATATAAAATAGCGAGGCTTTTGCATTCTAATGCATTGAAACATTCTTCTTATTTAGAAGCACTATGAATTTTTTGTGGATTAAAAAATGAGCAATTGCATGAAAATTAACAAAATATTAATTGGATTTGGATTAAGAAGTTATTGTATGATGAGAAATGATTGATTATATGAAAATTGAGAAGAATAGTATTGAAAATGGAAAAATAGTTTTTTTATGAAAGAAGAGTAGAGTTAATGAGGGCTTGTTGGGACTATTTAACGGAAGTAGATTTTGAGCAGTTATATATGTTATATTGAAAATGAAAAAATAATATTAAAATGAAAAAGTAAGATTATAAACGAGAGATTGCACAAAGAATAAGAAAAATGTTATGGTAAATGTAAATTTTTTTGGAAATAAAAAATCTCATATGAGTAGATTCAATGAAACAAACGTTATCACGCATTGAGAGTGAAAAATTAGCATTAAAAACGAAAAGAAAGTAAGATTATAAATGAGAGATTGCACAAAGAATAAGAAAAATAATATTGTAAATGTAATTTTTATTGAAAATGCCATGGTTTGACCTGTTCGGGTATGGGATGACATTTAAAAAGTGTTATGGTATATTGAGAAAGAAAAAATATTATTTTTTGGAATGAGAGAATTATTGTTTAGGAATAAAATGAGAAATTGCATTCCATTTTCTTCCCGCTAACATTCCATTTGTAAAAAAAAGGCATTAGTATCATCTTGAGCGCACCATGAGGGGAATGGGTGGAAAAAACATTGGCGCCGGCATCATTTTGCTCATTACCTTATTGTTTTCATGTGCGTAACGTCTGGTAATGTATAAAATTTTTGATGAAAATTTTGTAGAATAAAAGTTGTTAAATGATATGATATGACAAAGGTAATAATGAGCAGTAAAGAGTATAAAGTTAAAATAGATAGGTTAGTTGTGTGGATAATTGTATAGAAATGATTGAAAAACAGAATAGTTGTAGAGGAAAATATGAAAAAATAATTAAAAATTCTGCAAAAAATTTTAAATTAGAAAGTTTTAACTTAACTTTCTTTTCTATAATAATCTCTTTCCGATGCACTTAAGAAATGCAGCATGCATTGCAAGTAACAAAGAAAACAATGTCGCGGGTAAATAGCAATAGCCAACTGTAAAATGAAAATCTGAATGGACGGTTAGGAAGAATCAGCGACGTCGCGTTATGAACAGTCACGATTGGATTTGTAGTCTCTAAGGCAGCTATTTGGACGGCACGGATTCATTATGCGAACGGAATAGCAGGCGGACAGCGATAAACGAGGTTTCAGGAATTGTCCAGGCCACTTTTGGAAATTGAAATGGCTCCCATGGCGGAAGGTAGTTTCTGCCAGCCATAGACGATCCGATTCCTTGAACCTCTTGCAGAGCGAGCGAGACGGCCAGAGCGATGCAGACGCTGCAAGCGGACGCTCGTTCGGCTCTGCATTTCGCAGCGGCCATTTGCTATCTGAATCCGATCGTGCCCTCCGGCGGCAGCGATTCCAATCACAGGATTTCATTGTCGCCTTCCTTCCGCCGGTCACGCCTCCGCTTCTTCAGACCTCTCTACTACTCGGGTGCCGCCGCCGAGAAGGAGCGGAAGCCCTACATCTGCACTGCAGATGAGCTTCACTACGTCGCAGTCCCCGCCACGGAATGGAGCCTTGCTCTCTGGCGTTACAAGCCTTCCCCCAAGGTAAGCTCGTTTGTCTGCTCACATATGACATTTCCGATGACATTTTCAATAAGATTATTGTGATGCAATTGGCTGATGTGGTGGAAGGTTGGATTTGCAGGCTCCTCGGAGGAATCATCCGCTGTTGCTCCTGTCTGGAGTAGGAACAAACGCTATTGGATTCGATCTTGCTCCCGAGGTGTTCCACCACCCTCAACCTTGTCTATTTTCACCCAAGTTTGTTTGAAAGCAGGGGTCTTGACTCTCGAATGCTTGGGTTTCTAATAAGTCGGAATGGAATTTCATGACGTAAATGGATTTCATTGTTGTTTGGTTTTCAGATATGGAACTAGAGTAGGAGAGCCAATGGATGGGTTCTTGGGGATGTGTGTCTCTCCCATGGAGGCCTCACAAATTATAACCTTTTACCTGAATTCTAAGCCCTTGTTTGAAATTGGAGTGAATATGAACTCAAGCAACGAAACTGACGCTCATCCATTTCTGAGTAGCTGTGGTAATTTCAGAGCGCATACTCATGCCGCAGTTCATGACAATACGCGATTCCCTATAATGTTCAGTGGGCAATGGGAAGTCCAAATGGGCAGTGCATCAATATACTACAACTCTACTGCCTGTAATGTTCTATTTTGATTTGTAAATATCAAAAAAATTGAGAAAACACTACTCAAAGAAAAATTTATCTTTGTATTTGTTTCCTTGTGAATTATTTTCTATGATTTTTTTTCCTTTTTGGTTGATTTCTACCATGTTTCCCCCTACAAAAAAAAAAAAAAAAAAAAACCTGATTTCTATCATGTTGCAGTCAGTCACACTTATTGTACATTTAACTATTGCGCTAAAAAATTGTGTGGAATATGTGAAATATAATAATCCTTTCCATCTCTCTCTTTTTTTGATCGGGCCACCTATTTTAAATGACTAGTACCTGACAGAGGTATGCTTTAGGGGAGGGATAACAGGGCTACTGACTTTACAAATTGACCTCCCTATCTTTATACACATTCATGTCAGCGACTTGATCATCCAAGTGGGGACTCCTCTCCATCTCTTTTAAACTCAAAGTTTTGTGGCATGAAGGTGTGTACTTGGTGGGTAAGCAATCCTCATCTATGATGTGCCAAGGCTACCAACTAATTGACCAATTTTTGCTGTTTATGCCGTCTTCATGAGGGTCACTGGGTGATGTGCCCAAATGGAGTGTTTTTCTTATTATTTACACACGTTGCAGATTATCTTGTAATGGGCATTCACTAAGCAGAAATATTACTTGTGGCTGATGTTCTGCCTCAACATATGCTCATTGGCTACTTGTCTCATTTTACCCATCCGTTTGTTGCCTGTTTGGGCACTTGCATCATCCTCTTAATTGTCTGGTTTAGAAATATGTTTGTTTTTCTATTTTGTTCGTCTATATACTCATACAATTTTCTTGTGAACAAATCCATGCCACGTGCTCCGCAGATGAAATAGCAGAAAATGAACCCATGAGTCTAGGCCAAGATCTATTTATTTGTTATCCTAAATACTGGATATTATTTTTTCTCTCAGTACTTTTTTCTGACTTCTAGCAAGAAGTTGCAAGCAAATTTTCCAACAATGGAAATGAGGAAAGAAAATCAATTGAGATCATTTCTGCTGGCTTTATGTTGCTTTTTTTTTTTCTCTGTACAACCAGCCCTTTATGCTTATTTTCACACAAATGATATTTATCTGCAGTCGTCGTTTGCACGTTACATGTCTAGCCAAGGATTTGATACATGGATTCTGGAACTAAGAGGTGCTGGGTTGAGCAAACGTGAAGGAGAGCCACCAGCAATTGAGCAGTCTGCCAATGTTTCATCAGAGCAAGTAGACTGCATCACACGTGCTTTTTCATCACAAGTAAACAACTCTGCTTTATGTGAGCCTGGGATCTCCACTGTCAAAGCATCAGAGAGTGATATTGAGCATGCACGGGATGAATCACAGTTAGCATCAAGGCTGTCTGACATTTTACTGCGCTTGACTGAACGACTATCAGGCTTTCTGAGTGAAGGTCAATCAAGGGTTATGTCAGCTAAATTCATTGATCAAATATCAAAATTTTTAGAAGATGCCCAGCTATCCGAACGAGTTAATGAGATCAAAGGGAAACTTTCAGGTTTGCTAGAAACAAGGCAAAGCTCTGCTATTGCCAACCAAGTTAGAGAACTCAGTCAACGGATTGTAAATATCGTTGAAGGGCAGCGTGCTGTTTCACCACAGTTCTTTGACTTGCAAGACCGTTTCTATACAACTATTGAGGACTTTTGGAAGCAGCTGGACCTGATAGTGAAGTATAATTGGGATTTCGACAATTACTTGGAGGAGGATGTGCCAGCTGCGGTGAGGTGACGTTTCCTTTTGTCAATAGGGTATCTTTCTCATATATAGGCTGTTTTCCTTGTTCCCCCTCCTTTTGTCACTTAGCTTGGAAAACTTGTCATTATGTGATTTGTTCAAATAAAGACCGTTCCTTGTTAATTATGAAGGCTAAATTTATAACACTTCAGTGTGATCAACTTAGATGGAATATATAAGGGCTCAATCCAAGCCAAAGGATGGAAAGCTGCATGCAATTGGGCACTCAATGGGAGGAATTCTGCTATATGCAATGTTGTCAAGATATGGTAACTGTTTTCCATTTAGGAAACTCTTACTAAATAGCTTTTTCTGCACTGATTCTTACTTGTCACATTCAAAAGCAGATTTCACGTTTTTCTATTCTTTAGGTTTTGGTAACATACATAATATCGTTTGCTATTTCTTGTTCTGCCATTATTCTATTTCATGACTATCTTCTCGTCTGATTGTCAATTGCAGATTCAATTCATTTGTTTCCCTTTTGTTTTGAATGTAAGATATACAAGCAAGTATGTACACTAATTATGTCCAGCAACAGTAATTACGTAAACGTTAACTTCAGAAAATGCATTGAAATTATCACATGGCTATGGGGAGTTGATAGACAAGCAAATGGAAATGCAGTGACGATCCATTCTTTAACTTATGATTTGCAAAGAAAAGGTGTACACATAAAGTAGTAAGCATCTTGAAGCAGAGACCGAGGAATACTGAATCATGAATCCTGCTTATAGCTTTTTGGTTTCACTTTCAAATTTCAGTTTGGTTGCTATAACAAATATTTGATGATAGAGACACTAATGGAGTTTTTTTGTGAATTTTATAGAGAGATTCGAAGACAAATAGTGAAATGTAAATGCATATCTAAAGACAGCCAGATGACAAAACATCCATCAACAGTAGCATGGAATTAATTTCTATTGTACTGATCCAAAATTGTGCAGTATCTAATCAATATAAGTTACTTGACGAACCAAAGATGAGCATAGGTATATCAGAAATCAAAAGTTTTTATTCAGGTATTATTGTTATTGATACACTAGACAACTTCTACATTGCCACATTATGCCTGATGTGATATATGTATATGATGGGATATCTTGTTGGGTTGTCCTGACATGCTGATATTATGTCATCAACTTACCAAATGGATGCATCATGGTATAATATCACAGGATGTCATGGATTCTGCAAACGCTAGTCTGAATACAGGTCTTTATCTAATATCTCAAGTCATAAGCATGAAATTTCCTTAAATTCAACCATGTGACTCTTGATTTTTATTTTTGATAATTTTGATTTTTACAATTTAGGGGGAATTATTTCTTACTTAGTGATAATGTTCTGTTTTCACAATTTTTCTCTCTACCTTTTCCTCCCTACATGGCTGCGTTCATCTCACCAGTTCTTATTCTAGTTGTTTATAAAATTAATATACAATGCTTAAGTTAAATTTAGCATTGTCTTTATCATGAAGAATCCATATTCTTCACACTGAGAACTCAACTTCCATGAAGGCTTTGAAGGACGACAAGCTGGATTGGCTGCTGTTGTTACTCTTGGGTCATCTCTTGACTATACATCTTCCAACTCCTCACTTAAATTGTTATTGCCTCTTGTAAGTGATCGGCATGCTATGCAGTGTCTCCCCTCCTTTCTCATTTGGCAAGTCCATACTTGGATGAGCATTTTTTCAAGGAGCTAAAGCTAGTCAATTCTTTTGTTTAGGCTGATCCTGCACAGGCTCTTAATGTTCCTGTTGTTCCCATTGGAGCATTACTAGCAGCAGCATATCCACTTTCAACTCGTCCTCCTTATGTTTTAGCCTGGCTTAACCCTCATATTTCAGCTGATGAAATGATGCATCCAGAGCTATTTGAAAGGCTTGTATTAAACAACTTTTGTGAGTATAGATTTCTATTGCCTATTGCTTATAAACAGCATATTTGATGGCTTTTCTCATCCAATGACAGATCCAAAGTTAAATGGATTTAAATCTAGGTCCCAACAATGCAGACCATAAATCTGTTGGTACACACCAGGGAATGTAAGGAAAAAAGATCTTGCGTAAAAACTACCAGACACCTGTGCGTGCTAGCAAGTATCTATAGCAATGTAGCATAAGGTTTTCTAAATGTTGACATTGTCAGCTAACAAAAATGTAATGGACAGGTACTGTACCAGCCAAACTTCTGTTGCAGCTTGTAACAGCTTTCCGGGATGGTGGTTTGCGTGACAGAAATGGGACTTTACTTTACAAGGATCATTTGCACAAAAGCAATGTCCCTATCTTAGCAATTGCTGGTGACCGAGATCTGATCTGCCCACCTGAGGCTGTATATGGTATGTTATATGATGAGAGGGATTAGCACTTTAAATATTCCATGCTTCAGATTATCGCTGTGCCTGTGGCACAGATGTGGCCCTAGCGCAGTTCAAGTTACACTTGAGCTGCTGGCTACCTTGCTGGTGGTAGTCCTATTTTTCTTCAAAATTGTGAAATCTATTAAGCACCATCTGTTTTTATTTATTTATTTATTTATTTAGCTATGTTCATGGTTTTTGCACTTTTCCTGTTTTTGTCGTTGTTATTAACAGAAGTAATTTAACTTGTGCTATATGCTAAGTAGCTATCCTTTGACGCTATTGGTTTAATTTATGCTATGTTTATATCCGTCTACTATTTGAAGTGTTGATTATCTGATTTGCCTGTGTTCGATGGGTAGATTGTATTTAAACAATGTTGCATTCAAGCAGTGTACTAGAAGGCTATCACATACATTTATTGTGGATGTTGAATAAATGGAATGGTTGAGATTGTTACGGGTCACCAGGTCACAACAGGTTCAGACTTTATGACCCGGTTTTCATCTATTTCTAATTTTAAAAAAATTCCCCCAATCAACCTAAGGAAAATCTGACCGGTGTCCTTTGAAAAATAGAAAAAAAAAAATGTTTTCCTCCATTCTCAAGTGAAACCTAAGGAAAACCTGGCCCCTGTCCTTTAGAAATATAAAAAAGAAATTTATGTTGATTTGATGAATCAGAGGTTGTGTCCATATCCAAAAATATCAAAATTTAGACCCATGATGCCTGCTCTGGATTATGTAGAGCTGCTAGTAAGCTGTTTTGTACCTGCCCATGTAGGCCTGTAGACTTGCCCTATATCAGTCCCCTCGTTAAGGCCCATCTCATACCAGGCCAACCCTCCTCGGTGAAAGGAGAGGCTGTGGATTCGAGTGATGGCGGGTTACTTGAATTCGATTTTCATGGGGTTAGAATAGTACTTAGTAGGGTTAGGGCTGGGCATGTGACAGGCCCAGGCCGGGGGCCTAATATGGGGCAGGTCTACCTGACCTATATAGGTAGGTCTCTAACATTAGACTAACCATAGATGTAGTTATTTTAATACTTGGTGTAGCATTAAGTAATGATCAGCTAGTTTTTTTCAATTACCGCGGGAGAATTCTTCTCATGCTCATATCATTTACCTATAATTCTTTATATACTCATAATGTTTCATAAATTCTTTTTATACCAACAACATTTCATTCTAAATGTTTCTCAGACTAATGTTGTCAATACAACTGTTATCTACCAATTGAAAGGATAATTTTGCCAATTCAAAAATTTTTAATTGAGACAATTTAAGCTTCACATAACTCAATTGATGATAGTAAACCATTAATACATGATATTAAATAATTCAAGAGTCATATTAAGGTTGAATTATTGTAATTAAATTTTTTTTAAAAGGGCAAAATCATCTTTTCAATTAGATAGATAACAGTTGTGTTGATAGTGCGTGTATAATAGAAATTTATGGTGAAATGTTATGGGTATAAGAGGAATTTGCGAAACATTATGGGTATATTAGGAGTTATGTGCAAATATTTGGAAGTACAAAAGGAATTCTCCCCAAAAAATACATCAGATTTGTTTTACAAAAAACATGATAGGGATCCCATTTGAAATTTTTTTTTTTTTTTTAAACGAATGATCTGGAGGCAAAATCGACATTTTTGTATGTAGTTATCGTTTGTTATGGGCTACAAGTATTAGCATGGGCGTATGGGGAATTAAAAGTGAAATGTTGTGGGTGCAGCAGGAATTTCTAGAATGTCGTGGTTATGAAAGGAATAACAGCTAAATGTTGTGGGTATGTTTCTATAAAAAAAAAAAAAAAAAGAATTGTGGCTATGAGAAGAATTTTTCCAATTACTGTAGAACTTTCTCTCGTTAGTTTGTGTTAGTCGGATCCAGTTTGTGATCATTTTGTTCCATGTGCCTCATTCAAGTGCAGTGAATCAGTTACAGTAGTTTCTATACTGTTGTGGGTATGAGACTATCTGAACTAACTATTTCAGTTCTTTGTAATGCGCAGAAACTGTCAAAATCATTCCTCCGCATTTGGTCCAGTACAAGATCTTCGGAAAACCAGATGGGCCACATTATGGCCACTATGACATAGTGGGAGGCCGTTTGGTATGTTTCTTGCTTTTGTTAGTGCTAGTAATTAATGCCACGACCCAAGGGCATTGAGTAATTGCTTTGTATTGCATGCAGGCCACTGGTGAATTATATCCTTGTATAGTTGAGTTCCTCAGCCATCACGATGGGCAGTGATCAGAATCGGCCTTTGTATTTTTTATTTAACAAGTGCCGCTGCTGGAAAAGAGTGACTCCAGAGTATTCAATGACGATTAATTTGAGTTTCTAAGTTGCAAGTCGAACATTTGCGTTGATTTCTACTTCCTTCTTTTCGTTTTTCATTGCATATATTTTTGTATCTTTGATGCTTATTTGAAAGTAAAGAATACCAAGTTTCTTATGACATAGTCATTTGGACACTTGGCAGTGTAAAACGAATGCCGATGTCTGCACCATTGCTGGTGACATCCATGTCAATCCTTTCCAGTCATCCTTCTTCTAAGTGGCATCCCGGGGACGCCGTAATGTGCCCTCCTGTTATAATCCCGCCCTTCTTAAAATCTTGGGTGTGTTTGACATTACCATTAATCTAAAACTTTCACTTCCAATGTTACTTTATTTTCTAATCGTTTCTTCACTTTTTTTTTTTAATTTTCTAATCATTTTTCTCACATTTTCCTATATAACAACGTTATTTTTTTAATTATTTTTTAACTATTAATAATGCAACTGTTTTATCTCTTTTAACTTTATTCAATTTATTCCTTATCATTACTTTTTTAAAAAAAAAATTTCTATCCAAAGCTTTTCATTTGAAAGTTTTTTCCTTGAATACAGAACAGCCCCCCTTGACTGTGAGACTTTGGAGAAGCGTTGTACGAGTGATATGTTGGGATGCAAGCGTGAGTTGCCGTTATCAGCCAGGAAATAGAGTTGTGTGAAGCTCACACCTCGTCTGCTGCATGTGCTTGCCTGTGGAAGAACCTACAAGCCATTAATAATTTAATCACCTTGGGAACATGGTTTGCTGCTGGTCGTCCAGAATCCATGGTCGCCGCTGGTATTGAAATGACGAAGGAGACGACGAGGGATAGGGACTGGATTTTAATGGTGGTTTCAGGCAGTGTGATCGGTGGTGTCGGGCAAATCGGTGTCAGATTTGAGTGAAGCATCCGTTGTTGGATCTACATTTGAAGCGGCAGCACGTCGCCGGTTCTGTTGAAGAAGACGCGACAGCAGGGGTTTAAGGAGTTGGTCGCCGACGAGCAAGATTGAGCCTGAGCCTGCAAGCTCGCCAGGAATGAAATTGGTGCTCCGGCATTGCATAAGAATCCGTGCACACTCAGCCTTCGTTGCATGATCTGCACATAGGCGATTCCCCTCGTTCCGGCAGGAAGGTCCAAATCCGGAGCATAATCACCGCCCCTCTCTGATTGGGTTTTCGACAACCAATCTTGTCCTCTCTGCAAAGAAGAAGTATGCGAGTTCATCCTGCGAGAAAAATGTGCGACCGGATTTTCTCTCTCAGTGTTCGATATGGCAGTCGTCGTAACACAGCCACGAAATCGCTACCATATTCTGTTTGAATCTTGGAAGGTTTTCTGTTTGGTCAAATCTAGTTAATCCACTGTTTTCGATTGATTTTGATAAGCGGTGCACATGGATAGTTATACAGAAATAATTAAAAAATATAATAATTTTATAAAAAGAAGTAAAAAATGATTAAAAAATCAGATAATTATGGAGAATGAAAAGTTTTAGATTAAAAATTTTAGCTTAAATATATTTTTTTTATTATTGCCGAACATATCCGATATGTTACTAGACTGTTCAAATCTGCGTTTTTTATTCACTTAGAATCGAAGTCTCCTTTTTCACACCGCCAGCAAACAGTTCTCGGAAAAGAGATGTTGCGGTGAAATGGTTAAAAATTCAATATTTGTTTGATTAACGGACTAATGACTTTGCCCCAAAATGAAGAGGCCCATTTAGCTGGGTGAATTAACCTTTCAGTGCACCCAGGAGCCTTGAATGGGGATATCAGAATTTGCACAAGTAGCCAGCCCTAGGTAGCCTGCACTAGATTGTTAAGGGCTTATTTCAACCCATACAAGATTTTTGGATCAAATTTGTATCTAAGATGAGAATGTAATAATATGTATTAAAAATGAGTAAAATTGTATTGAGAATGGATAAAGTCGTATGAAAAATTGAAAACACTACCTTAGAAATTAAAAAGCTATCTTAGAAACGACAATAAAAATTCAATTTAAGAATTTTATATAGCTTGGAACACGCCCTAAAGGAAGTACGTTGGTGCATTGGAACTTTAGTGCATTTTAATGAAATGCAAAACGCATTTTTTTTTTATAAATATGCAAAACTCATATATATTTTTAAACTTTTGTTATAAAACTATTAATCTAGATATATTTAACTTATATTTGGCATATTTGACTATAACAAAAAAAATTTCATTTAAAACCTTTTACTCTTTGTAACTATCTTATTTTTTATTTTTTAAAATATTTTCTTGTACATCTACTTTCCATCACTTCTACAAAGTTACTCGTATGACTAATTTATTTATTTTAATTTTATTCTCTTCAATTCTCATTACTACCATCATCATATGACATTATTTTTTTCAATTTTAAAAATTTTTTATTTAAAAATTTTATCACTTCTCAAATACACCCATATAAAATTTTAATCATTTTTGATAATGTGCACATATTTTTTCTAAAAAAGGAAAGGTCTAGTCATTTTAAATAACTAAAATAATGTTGTTTAAAAATAAACACATATACACACATCTTTAAAAATGGTAAAAGTATATACACTAAACACATATACACACATCTTTAAAAATGGTAAAAGTATATACACTTAGGTTTAGAATATCATAAAAAAATTTCAAAAAAAAAAATTTAATTAAGTTGTGCGCTGAGCTGCACTAAAATTTTAATGCACTAGAGCGCATTGAAATTATATATATATATATACACACATATAGGAAGATGATTTTTTGTGCCTGGGCTAACTCCACAGACTGCGTCCGCAGTCCTGCCTCGCGCCCGCGCACCGTCGGATTAGAAGCGACGCCACACAGCCGTGCGATGGAGGATTTTCAAATTACCCCCCACGACCCGCCTTCTTGCATTGAATGTCTAATCACTTTTTTCAGCAGCCCGTCATCCAGCCGCGCGCCCTCTCTCCCACTTCCATCGCAGCGTCCTCTCTCAGAAGTATGCCCTCTCTCCCTTTTCTCTCGTCCCCGTCCTCTCCCCCATTTTCTGCATCCCCGCCAGCTCCATCCCAACACTGTCGTCTCTCCTCTCACAGCACCGCATTTCGGGAGCAGTGACGCCTCTCCGGCCTCTGAACGCCTCTTTGTCTCCCTTCGCGGGCCCTCGCCGGATTTGGCGTCGGCCCCTACCTCTGCCTCTCTCCTCTCCTCTCCGATCCTTTCCTCTCCGATCTCTCACAGTGCTCCCATTTTCCGACCCCACCCCGAAAATGAGGAGCGTGCTTATGGAAAAGATGCAGTCTTTTCCTTCAATGATGGTAAAATTCCAATGCAAGCTATTAACCATTGCCTTTCGAATCAGCTCCTAACATTGTTTAATATATATATATAACCAATTTCTATTTGCTATGCTTTGTGTGTTCAATGCACATTTGAACGCAAAAGAGAAAAGTCGAAGGCTTCAAAGAATTTGTCAATCATGGAACATGGACTTTGACATTCGCTGACTCTACTGCTACATTTTCAAATATGATCTCAAGATCTCTGACCGGCTCAACCGATGTCTCATTGAAGACCTTGGAATGTGAAATACTCACAGTATCACCAATCAGCAATGCCTCCCTCTCTCCCCCCACCGGCGGCAGCCCCTGCATCTCTCCTCTCTGATTGACAGAACTGTGGCTTTCATTCTAATTGGCTTTCTGATTGGCTTCATTCTGATTGGCTTTTGTTCCGATTTCCAAATATAACTTGACCGGACATCAAGTAAAACTCTCCCATGGCATAGCTTCATCTTGATGCGGATTCTAAATTTTTAAAATTTCCAAAACCTCTTGAAATTTCCTAAAGCTATTAAACGCTCAAGCAGAGGATTGCATTTTTTTCACAAGCAGAGCATTGTGTGATATTTTGATATTTCTGCCATATCATGTCATGCTATATAAGTAGGGAATGTGCTTTAGTTTTTGAGATATTAAGATTTTGTTAGTTGCTGGTGACTAAAAGAGATCAGGAAATAAGAGAGAGACCTTGTGTTTTAAATAACGGAGACTTTGTTTTAATTTTAATTTTTGTTGTTGTTTCTTGCTTATCCATCATTACATACTTGCCTTATCTTTGAAATTAGTAGTTGGAGTTGGTCAAATCTTTTTCTTTAGTATGGAAGAGCACAAGGGAGAACATGAAAGCAATGACTTTGGCATAACGTTACCTTATCCAATGAATGTCTTTGGCACAATGTTACCTGATCCAATGACTGTAGAAGTAAAAGCTTCTTTTGGTGTCAAATTAGTTGATCATGCAGATGAAGGTGATGTAGCTTTTAGAGATGGTTTGGTGGACGTGTCAGACGAGAAGGGAGCATCTACTGAAGAAGAAGTCATCCCAAGTGGGTCGTATAATACAGATGGGTTGTTTATGGCTAGTGTCACAATTGAATTGAGGCCAAAAATTGGGATGGGGTTTGTATCTCTTGAAGAAGCTTTCAATTTTTACAATACTTATGCTTGACATTGTGGATTTAGTGTTAGAAAGGATAGTACCCGTAAATTGAAGTCCGGTGTTGTTTCAAGGCGTGTTTTGAGGTG
>JAXCLR010000073.1:9294136-9309529 GCA_035584095.1 Annona squamosa
CCCCATTTTGGGGCCACTGCACGGCTGTTCCGGTGCAGTGACGCTGCACCGGAACAGCTCCCTATATATATATATATGTTCTCCTTCCCTCGATGTGTAATGAATCCATGTTTAAATGCATCCAGATGTATTAAAATTTCAATATACCTAGGTGCAAAACCCATTTTTAAAAATTTTTTACCAGTGCCAGGCTGCATCAGCTAACAAAGGTCACGCCCATGCAAGAAAGAACGCCGAGAACCTGGTATTTTCGAATTGAAACAATTGAATATTAATGGCACAGTATCCGAGTAAACTAACAGTGCATCATCAAATAATTGATACCTTATTAATGCCGCCCCTGGTACGTACGTTATTAATGTCACCTCGGGCGCGCACTGTCTTTCCCATGCAAAACAGATGCGTCAACCCAAGGAACAGAGGCAGGAAGACGCTCTTCTTCCCAGCTTTCACAGATGGAGTAACAACGACGCATGTATTCACCAAATCAGAAGAATGAACCTCGTCAAAACTCAGAAGGGATATGGCGCACAAAGTAGGCCACCAAACCATACGAGCTGGAATGAACACATGAGACTATGGAGACGAGAGACAATCAAGAAAGGAAATATAAAACTTGGCACTTCTTCCGCGGGAAAGACAGAAAGATGATTCTATCATGACTTCTGGGAGGGATCATCTTGCGTTCTGCCTTTGCCTCTGAGCATGTCACCAAAGTTACCCCTCATGATCCGCCTGAATGTTGTGTCCTCTGGAGGAGGTGGCTGTGAAGTCGCAGCAGTGGTGGCAGGGGCAGTTGGGGACGGAGTTGAAGCCATCTCAGCCGGTGAGTCTCCACCATCTCTCTTACCCAGAAGACCACTCTCACCAAAGAAACTGGTCACAGATGAAGGAATGCCAAGATGAGCCCCCATCACCTTACTGAGAGTATCCAGTGTCCCACCTGATCTTTCCTTCATTATTATCTCGAGGGCTTCTTTGTGGGCTGGATCGAGTGTTTCTAGATCCTTTAACATGTTTTGTATAGAGGGCAAAAGAAATTCCCGCACGCTATTTGCTGGAATGTCTGCAGCCAAAAGTCAGTTACAAGCTTAGAATTACGTGAGTGGTAGGTACTCAGAAAGACAGTTTGAATTTGATTAATCAGGACTATAGAAGGTGGTAATGTTGGTAAAGTACAAGTCGACCATCTCTCTGCCAATGGGTTGCCTGTGCCTAATAAAAATACCTCAAACAGATCCACCACTCCCATGCATTGGAGTTGTAAACAGTACAGCAATGATGCGAGTTAATAGCAAACCTGTGGCATCCAGAGCCCGTATTGCTTCACAGAATGTGCTTGCTCTTGTCCGGCGGCGTACTATATCAGTTCCTTGTGGTGGCATGTTTGTGAGTTGGAAAATCTTTGACAAGAGATGTGTGCTCTGTTAAGAAACAAACTGTATAAAATTCGAAAATGGTGCTAGATTTCAATGTTGGAAGTTTTCTTACTAACCTGTGCTTTGCATAAACATTTCCCAACAAAACAAGGTATGTGGTGCCATTCTAACTGGACTCGTAAAGAACTTGCAATTGTGGATTTTCAAAAGGGTGCAAATTGGTTTTCAGAAAAATCTCCATTTTCTAGTTCTTGTTAGGTAGATAAGGATATAATCTCGCAATCTGTCACTCGTATGTGGTACAGCAACGACCAATGCGCGAACAACAGCAATAGTGGCCTCATGCGATCCATCTTCCAAAAACGCATCCATCTGGATCCGTATCTTATCAACGATCTGAAAGACACAGGATTAGTCGTTCTGAAGTTCAGCAACGTTACAACAAAAAAAATACACAGCACAGCAGCCCATTTGAATAAACCCACAAGTATGGAGTGCTGAATGGACAGATCCAGTGTTTGACACAGTCATCCAGCAACATTTGGAAAACATCTTTTCCATTTTCTTATCCAAGTGGGTCAAAGCCCTGACAGTGTGATCATTAGGATATCCCTCCATCTTTTGTAAGCTACGCAAGGAGTCTCAAGCCTAGGAACAAGATTCAGTACCGTATCATTTTTGAAATGCTGCGCAACAATCCCAAAAGCATCAATACTTGCATACTTGACATTCAGATTTTGGTCAGAGCCAAGAGTGACAAGAGCAGGCAGAACATGAGTTGAAGCAACCTTCTCGTCAATGTATGGAATCTGTAAGAGGATTTGAGGAAAAGAGTTAAAAAGCTTCATATGTTTATTATTCAAAGTTGATTTCCAAGAGCCGTGAAGTCCTTACAAGGACTTTTAGCAGATCAACAGCATTAATCTTCATGTTGATATTGGAGCTGACGACCATTTCCCATAGGATATTAAAAATTATCCCATGATGCTGTCCAAATGTACTGCATCAAGAATAATTTGTTAGCTCCTTGATGGAAAACACGAGACGCCAGTAAATCAAAACAGGAAACATAATCAAGACTAGCAGCTAACATGTGTGAGTAGAGCATGTCTGAGATGCGAGGCATTCATTGGATGGGTCCACCATTTTGAAGTGCTGATGCGATAGGGATGTTTAATTCATTTGGCTGTAAGACCATGCAGGTTGGAATTTTTGACATCAAGATGCTTCTATGGACCCTGTCAGTAGAGGTGCTTGAGTTGAACATGTGAGCTATGAGACCCCTGGAAGTGGATAAGCCAGACTCAAGGTGGCTACACGACACGGATTTGAAAGATGGACAAAGCAAAGAACACTGGTGGAAACTTATTCAGAAACTAAAGTTAAAACAATATGCACAATGTACGAGTTACTAACCAAAGGAAACGGACAGCATCGATGGCTTCAGCAGTGCGATGCATAGACCATGAATCGTCCCTAGTTGTATTTTGAACTAACAATTTCCTCAGGTAATCTGCTAGTTGTTCATGCCGACTTGGAGCGCCCAAAATCCCAGCAAGTAGAAGTGGAAGGACACACATGGTAGCAAGCTTCTCAGCCAAAGCAGTCTTGGGTCGCAGACCTATATTTAAAAAACCAAAGATAAATAGGTAAGTTAGAGCATTGTGTTGAATATCTTCATGCCAAAAAAAAAAAAAAAAAAAGCATTGTGCTGAATACAGTAATTAAAAAAAATTACAAATTCCCACCTTTGATTCTCGACTGGACAGCAGAGGGGAAAAATGACAAATCGCCACCATCCCCTAATGCTATAAAGAAAACAGGAAGCATTATGTGTGTCAGGTACTGATCTCCAAAGAGGTCAGATACGTTCAACAGAAGCTGCAATGTAGTACCCAAATTAGAAAGGCCAGTCAGAAAAGGCTTACTTGAAGACTTGGAGAATATGATAAACAAAATGCTCGTAACACGAACAAAGAGGAAACTCTCATACCTTGGTAATTAGATTCCTCAGATTATCTTCCTTTTGAGGCAATAGGCAAGAAAGTTGAATTAAATCAGGAAAACAATCAAAATGTAGCCAATCAAATGCATGCCATACCACATGTCCCCTATAAAAGAGTTTAAAGACATTAAGAATACGGTTAGAGAATGCTGCATCACGAAAATACCATGAAAACTACCGAAAATATTGGCAACATGCCATCTCATGTTCACATCCATAACTTCCTTTCATTCTCTAGTTTTTGATTTATAGGTAATTGAGGATCTATCAAGCGGCCATAAGAAAGACATCAGTGCTTCCATGAAAGATGATATTTTCTTATTGGAAAATTTTCTGATAAATGGTGACAAAGGGGCTGTTCAGGAAGCAGAACAATTTTTTTTCGCTACTTTTCCACATTAATTACTTTCCAATCATTTCTTCACATCTTTTCCTATAACTACCCTATCCTTTTCAAAAAATTTCTCTTTACTCCTAATCATTGCCTCTATCATATCACATCACAACTTAATCAATTCAAAAAAAAAAAATTCCACATTTTTTCCCACTTCCCAAGCACACCCTAAATATAAATTAATTTTTTTCGATAAAACTGTATAATCAATTAGAATAAATATAAAAACATAGTTAAACTAAAAAATATCACTTCAGTTGCAAATATTTAGTGACAAACAGAAATACTTATGACATTTGTAACCTGATACATTGAGGATGCCTTTAATACCTAACCTTGATGGCCGAGATGTTAAGACAAGATTCATTTTGATACACATATTTTTATATTTTATTCATATTTTAGATAAAGTAGTAACAAGAACTAATCACTCCCGGTATCTAGGATCAATAGTTCAAGAGAACGGAAAAATTGAGAAAGATATAAGACATAGAATTCAAACAGGATGGAAGAAATAGTAAAGTGTGTCAGGAATTTTATGTGACCGTCAAGTTCTGATCAAATTAAAAAGAAAATTTTATAAGACTATAATTAGACCTGCTACTCTTTATGGGGCAAAATATTGGACAATTAAAGAACAACATATACATAAAATGAACGTAGCTGAAATGAGAATGTTAAGGTGGATGAGTAGTAAAACAAAAAAAAGATAAAATTAGGAATAAAATAATTCGAGAAAATTTAAAAGTGAGACCAATTGGTGATAAAATGAAAGAAAATATATTAAGATAGTTTCATCATGTTAAAAGGAGGCCTGAAATGGTACTGGTTAGGAGAACAGAGTCTATCCAAGTAGAATGTGGTAGGAGAATGAGAGGAAAACCCAAAAAAATGGATGGAAGTAATTAAACAAGATTTAAAAATATTACAAATTACTGAAAATTTAGTCTTAAATCTCCAAGAATGACACAACAAAATCCATACAGCCGACCCCACCTAGGTGGGAAATGGCTTGTGATGATGATGATTTTTGTTAGTTCATGATTAAGGATAAAACACTTGTGTCTACACTTCTCCTATTCAATATGCATATATCAAAATTCAAATATCTATTTTAATTATTCCTTAAGGAAGTTTCATTTAGAACTAGTTCACATGGAAGCAACCGGTTCAAGTGGGCGGCCCCATTTGCGCCATTTTTTGCAATCCATTC
Source organism: Annona squamosa (assembly GCA_035584095.1). Taxonomy (NCBI): domain Eukaryota; kingdom Viridiplantae; phylum Streptophyta; class Magnoliopsida; order Magnoliales; family Annonaceae; genus Annona; species Annona squamosa. The sequence continues at coordinate 9,299,128 of JAXCLR010000073.1, forward strand.
ATCCGTTTTCTTTGTTATTATTTACTCAATAATACCACTTAAAATTATTTTAATCAGAAATTTGTGTGAGCCACATATAGGATAAGGATTTCAATAGGTTAATATTCACTCGAAAACTACACTTATTTTGTGTTCCACCTATATGTATTTTAAATCAAATTAATACTAATCTTGATTAAATATAATATTTTAAATACAATGGACAGAAGGGAAACCATAACTGATGCAAATGAGACCCATTTGAACCAGTTCAACATTTGCTTAACTGTGAACTGGTTCTAATTTCTAAGTGAACACTGACATTCCTTAAACATTGTCAACAATCTTTTATTTTTTACTAAGAAAATTTCCCAAAAATTCCAATACAATCGATAAATTGGAGACAATATCAATAATATCTCTGAAATTATCAATAAAATTTGGAAATTCCATAGCATTAACATTTTCTCCTTTGATTTATGATGATATATTATTTAAAGTCCTATATATCAAGCTGAGCAATCTACCAATTAAGTCAAGTGAATCAGTAAAAGAGTAGGTGTATCCATTGACTCCCAACACATGCATCAAACTTTATTAGAAGGCTTACAATGGGAATTTAATCAATATTATGGTTCAGTTTTGATGGCCTATGGTCAAGCCAGGTTACCACATTTAGCACAAATATGACATTGAGCAAAATTTGATAAGCTCCAGCATTTAGGTATTTAGAGGTTCATTTCCATCAAGGAATAAATACTGCAGCAAAACTACCAGCAATGCTCCAGAATTATTTATTTCTTTCTACCTATAATAACTGAAAAACCCAGAAGCATAGAAGGTCAAATGTACCCTGCATATAATTCAAGCAAGGAGGTAGTAAAGAAGTATCTCCCTGGTTCTGAACTTGTAGCAGAAGGAAATGGGCATGTTTCAACTGCTTTTTGATAAACAAAAGGAAGCAACTCCATCAGCATGCGAAGCAAAACATCAATGTTCCAACGTTCTCTCTCACCCAAGACACGGAGTTGAGAATCCACAGATTCTTCAACACCTGACACCGGTGGACACCTCTGAGAAAATGCAGGAAGAGAGCTCAACCATCAGGCCCAAAGAAGCTTCAAATGAGACAGAAATATTACCAGTTAAAGCATGCATACCTGTGCAGAACTCAAGATATGGGATAACAGAACTCGAAGGATATGGTCCAATTTGTTTCCCCAGTTTATTACTGCAGGAACTAATTTTTTCAGTGATGTTTCAACCACCACTCCCGAGGGGTCGCACACCAGTTGGAACATCAACTCCTCGACCTATTCAACAAACAAAAACTTGTTGCAGAAAATCTAGTGAAAGTGGCACCATGTGATGTTCAGGGAAAAAGACCTCCTGGCCATTCCCAAAACCATGCATTTCAACCTGTTCTACAGCTTACATTTCAGCCAAATCTGTCAAGACAGTTTTTTGCTCCATGATTGCCTCTGAGCATAATAGTGAGGCTGACCTTGAAATATTTGTCCATATTCGGGAAGAGTGGAAGCAGCAACGCCAGGTTGTGAGCAGCAGCCTCTCGTACAACAGTAGCGGAATCCTCAATCAGTTGTTGCACAATGGATAAAATGAGAGAGTCCCGTATTTCTGGACGAACAAATTCTGCAAGCTGTCCACATGATTGAGCCACAAGCAGCCTGCGTTCCTCATACATGTGATTGATCTACAGTTGAATAAAATAGTCAACTGAACTATTCAGTCTCAGCAGTGAAGCATAAGGGCAGTTTAAACATGCAGTTCTTTCTGAGAACGAAGCCTGAACCTCACCTGTTCCCAACACTGTGGAAGCAATTCTGATTCAGTTCTCATCTCCCCCACATTCTTTGCTAATGTAACACAGGCCTAAAATGAAAAACTCAAGCAGATTAGACTACACAGTTTATTCAGATCAGGAAGTGGTTGCTTCAAACTCTCCATTCAGATATCTAATGAATGTAATTCTAAACAACCTACATTAGTCAAATTTCCTAGCGTTTCTACACATAATTATTGCTCTGTCAACAGGCTTACATCCATGATAATTCGTCTCTGTTGTTCATCCGGCCGCTTAATCAAATTGAATAATGTGTGTGTCAATGAATCCCGTATGCTGCTATCCGGATGCCTTTCAATAGCACACATTATTAGAGGAAGTAGCTCCTGTATGCATGGACAATCAGTGTTACGAGCAGACCTATCAGGCTGAATATCAGAATGCGTGTGTATTCAGAAGCAAACCTCACGATGATTTATCAGAACATAGGGAACGATCTTGGGTAAAGCATCTGAAAGGATCTGAATGGTTTCCAAACTCTGCCACAAACTTTCATCTTTAGATGCTAAGTAGGACAATTAAAAACACTGTTTGTTAAAAAAAAATTCTAAGCAAACAAGTGATTACCATCTTTTCAGATGTGGCTTCTCGGCCACGATTATCTGCTTTAACAACTTGTCCATTGTCCTCAGGAGGTAGGCCAGAGTCACCTTTGTGAACCTTCTTGTCATTTTCAAAATTCGCATCACCATTTAGAAAACCAACTGCTGGTCGAGGTCCATCTTCCTTAAGCTTTGTCACACTGTCCTCAGAGGTTTGAAGGTGGCCATCTTCAACATCTGGAACCGCAGACATCAATTCAGGAGGGGGTTCTGTTGCAATTTTCTCTTTGTGTCTGCAAATCTCAACAACTCTCTCTTCTGTCTGCAAATCTTCATTCTGGTGGTTGTTGCAATCTGCAGAACTTACTGAAGATTGCTTTGACTTTAAGCTCTCTATTTCCATTTTCAAAGATTTTATTTCTTCTTTGTAATTTTCAATAGATGCTTGCACCTTGTCAGCATCTCTACCCAAACCCCTCCTACCGGATCGAGATCCTTCTATGTGCATTTTTAGTGAAGTGATTTCAGCTCTGCAGTCATTGAGTTCCTTTCTCTGAAGATCCAGTGATTGTTTTAATTCTTGTACCTGTAAGGCACCAGTTACCAAAAATAGAGAAACGCAAAGTTGAACCTAAGCTGATTTGAAAAACACAGCTTCAGGAAATGGGAACTACCTGTTTCTCCCTGTCTTTGAGTTCCCTCTGAACAGATTCTAAGGATTTCGTTAATGCAATTATTTGCCCATCAGCTAAATCTTTATTTTTTAGAAATGAGTCCTTTTCATGATTAAGCCTCTCATTTTCTTTAAGCAGTGACTCTCGTTCTTGGAGTAATGCAATCTTCTCCTGCAACAAGAAAAGAACAGTGCAAAGCTGCGAATGTATAGAACAAAGAAACACATCTCACATGAACCAATACAATAGAAAAAGCTGATTGAAAAAGAAAATCAACCCCACTTTTCAAAATGACTACTTTTATACATGTACAGTTGTACAGGATACTTCAAGTACATCGTCACAATCCAATTTTTAGTTGTATTCATCAAGTAATTCCACTGAAAATTCGAAAATCCATGTGGAGAACTCATGTTATTAATTACGAAAAAAAAAGAAAATTCCGATTTGAACAAAAAATTTTCCCTCTGATCTTTCCTGTAGGTTTGCAGGTTTATGTAGGATGCTTATGCTGGAAATGCATGAAGATGGGGTGTAAACCTGGGACAGTTGCAAAATGGTTACAGTCTCCAATTAAAGTTGTATAACATAATGAGTTCATTTTCGATCTGCTCAACTGCTAGTTAGAACTCTGATGGCATGATTACATCTTTTCATGTATTATTTTACTATTTTCGTTAACTTATATGTAATAAAATTTTCAAAATGTAATAATTATGCCACAACAGCTTTTCCACAGTGTGTGTTGCTTGCTACATTTGACTTTGGTGGTCTCTTGATGCAGACGACCATCAATTCCACCTTGAGTGCACCACCAGTGAAAGGAATGGTGGGCCTATATGACCAACGCCATGAATGAAGATTAATCTTAAACTGAACCACGTGCTAAGAGGTTTTGTAGCTCTGGCAGGCCCAGCAGTGAGAAGTTCCTAAAATTTGATTTGATGTAGCTCCACAGGATGAGGAACTCCCTCACCAACAACATCCTTCGGAAAACAAGATTCCTGATTTTACAACAACTGGGAATTCCGATTTGATTATCTGCAGCTTCTGTGGAAACACTGACTAAGTCCTTCCACATTAAAAAAGTGAGCTGTGAGTGACTAGACAGTGGAAAGAGGGATATGGACACAGGGGCTGCAGGTGCAAAGAGGGAGTAGAGGGACCAGCTGATCAAAATTTCAGGCAGTTTATACCTAGATTAAGGTGAACTAAACAGTAAAACATCTGGTTTACACCCAGTCAGTTTAATCAGTCTGGTCCAGTTCTGAAAACATAAAAATCTTCCATTGAAATATCTCAAATCCTTCAAAGAAATCCCTTCACTTCTGCCAGAAAAGGAATCCTGAGAAATACCTCAGCAGCCTCAGCGGTTGATGAAAGGAATTCATAGTAATAATGACGCAGAGCATCTGGCACGCAAGCAGGTGTGCTCTGCCAAATGTCCAGATTTTGATCTCTAACCTGCACGAAGTTGTGACAAGATCTGGTGAATGCTGCTCCATTAATTCACAACAATAAGAGAAAACTAACATGGATGTTGCAATACATGCTATATAAGACTTCTACGTTGGCTAGACCAGAGGTGGGGTTGGGATGAAACTGCAAAACTGCAATATGATTTTAAATTCAGAATCCAAGCTATAAGCCCCATTATCATCAATATAAACCTAATAGAATGAAATCTGATATAAAATGTTTTTAAAGTATCAATGAACCAAATAGGTGCAAAGGTTGTAGTGAAACAGATTGAACAGGCTGGTCCCGTCCAGTCTTTAAGCAAATAGGCAGGTTCTATGCCTGTGCCAAGGTTCAGTGGACAAAAGACCAATGTCAGTAACCTCATGGCAATGAGCAACAAGGAGTATTCAGCATGCACAGACAGCATACAGGGAACATGCTATTCTTTATAAGTATTTCAGCATTCCTAGTTTCAAATCATGCAAGGCTCCATCCAGAACTGGATGTTGGAATGATTGAACTGCCTTTTTAAATAAATGATTGCAAGTTGCAATTTTCCTACACGAAATTCTGTAGTTGGGATGGCATACATGCAAAGGATCATCAATCCGACATCAGGCGAAATCATTATCATGGCTATTTGTGTTTGCCTCCCAATATTTTGTGATTGCACAATTTTTACGCCAGAACCATTGATTTTGCAAAAGCAACCCTGCCAACAATTGACGGAATTTTTATGGTCCATCTAAACACCCTACTGGTTAAATTTGACTAGTCAAATTTTTGACTTCTCTTAAGAACCTTAATGGCTGTTGATGAAATGCATTTTGCAAACTAAGTTAGTGAGGGGAAGTTTTTTACAAAATAATAGTCATGGAGTAAAATTGAAACAGTCCTAATTATTATGACAACATAAGCTTTGCATATAGAATTCACATTAAGGACTACAATAATCCTACAAGATAAAAACACTCAAATTTTTATTGAACTCCTAAGAATATGGCCAATCACTTCTTGTGTAATACATTTTCTAGGGCAGCCCAGTGCATTAAGCACCTGCATGCATGGGGTCTAGGGAAGGGTCAGACCAGTTTTTGGGACTGTAGTAGATGTCACATTTTTTTACAAAATAACTGAAACACAGTGCTTTCCAAGTCGTTATTAACTAGCTAATTTGTGCAAACGAAAAAAATTACTACATTGACTGAAACATAGTACTTCCATGGTGGCACAATCTATACTACTAATCATTTTTAGAAGTTTCTTTTGTGGTTGACAGAACAACTTCACAGCCGATCTCTAATATCAGAGATGAAGACAATCATATCTACCAACCACAATGACAAGACATGTAGCTAGAGATCAAAATATATTATTCAAAGGCTTATATTTGTCAGCCACCTCCTCATAAAATGTCATAGCAGTGAGTCGGTACCCCGCAAGCAGAAGATACTCCTTTATAGCACAGTTAAGATCTCTGCGCTCTGAATCTTTCAAGGGGCCCAGGTCTAAAAAAGAACCACCCCTCTTTTCCTGCCGACAAGCAGAGTCTTCACCTGTAGCAACAGCTGCTTCAGACCCACAGATAAAATATTTTATTCAGTTGATGCTTTAATATAAAATATGAACAAGCAAAATATTTTATTCAGTTGATGCTTTAATATAAAATATAAACCAGCAAACATTGAGTTAACACACGAACAAACCATGACATGTGATCTAAATCAAATAGAGACACTATGTTAGTGTTCGATGGTAGATTACTTGGTTATTTATCTATTCTGTGGGAAAATGGTAGGTTATTTTAGGGATAAAATAAATGAATTAGACAGCCAGCTCATATGTGAGATAAGATCAACCACAATTGCACCTACAGAAATCACTGGTTGTTAGGTTACCAATGCTCTCCACTTGCCTAATGCTGATCATAGAATTATAATTTGTCAGAACCAAGAGATATGTTTCAAAGAACAAACAGTTTCCCTCAGTTGAAAGAAAGACTTTTAGTTTTAAAATCATAATAAACAGGGTGTTCTGCCTCAGTTTAAAGAACAGTAAAGGCAACCTAGCATTGTTGATAGCAGACAAATGAGTGAAAAGCAAATCAGTAAAAGCTTGAAATGTAACCTAGAGATTTCATTAATTATGAACTCACACTGTTTCCGGAATTTTCGAGTTGGATTGTATGGTAGGACTAACAATTTCTTCCAATTACAATATTTTCTTTTTCCTTTCAACATTTCTTATCCAGACACGAAATATGTAGAAATTACTCACCGGGGCTCTGAATACATTCCTCTCCAAGTCTCTGCTACCTTTTTGTTTCCGTTCTTCTTTTTTTTTTTTTTTCCTTTTTATCTGTCTGCTTGTTTGATAACTGCACCTTCTTGAACAATCAATGTATGGTAGTATCGTATTTACATACTCTGGTGTTCCTTGAGTATAAGTGACACCAGATTTACCTTCTTTCTTGTTCCTTTATTTTTTGGGCATCTAACCTTTCTTCTCTATTTGACAAATTAACTTGATTAAATTAATAACCAAAACTATAAAGGCAATCAACATGTGCCTATTGTTTCTCGCTTTTATGTTAAAAGAAATAGACCTCGATTTGATAAATCAATATTAGAGATTACTGTTTGAGATTTGAGAATCTAACTTGATAAGATACAGGGAGAGGTGCATTTGAATCAATAAGGTTTGCTCAGGCACCAAAGTGCCATACAGATATCCATTCCCAGAAAAAGATAAAATAAGTAAAGAAGCTTAGAAGGTGCAATTTGATATTTCCATTATTGGTTTTCCCATGCATATTCTCTTCCATCTACACCCATTTACCATAAGAAATATCAGTTCTGCAGTGCAATAATGGTTCAGGCAGCATGAGGCCATCATTATGACGAAGCAATTTTTTTATCAGATATATTTAATGAAAATCAAAGTGATGCGCCTTACTATTTATTTCAATGGAAGAAGATTCAGTTTGCTTTTGCAACTTTTCTTTCAGCTTTGAGACATCCTCCTGAGCCAAGCGAAGCTCATATTCACTGATTGCTAATTTTTCTTCCAGGCTTTCTTTTTCTTCTAGCAAACTCTGAGGATCTAGAACTGCAAAATAAAAGAATGGCATAATGTGCAGTATTTTTCTGGATTTACAACGTGATAAAAGAAACAAAATCAGTAGCGTTTAGCATAAGGCAAAACTAGGTCTATGTTACTCATTTGCATGATAGCTCAGAAAAGAAAAGGAATGGACACCTTTCTTTATTTCTTTCTTTCTTTCCTTGAATGTCACAGGTAAGCAACTTAGGCATATAAAACCAGTAGTAAAATTAGCTTGTATCACCAATCAAATCCATGTCAATTATAAAGAGAGAAAATTTCTGCAACTTGCAATTCGAATGGCCAAACCAATTATCTAAATAAAGCTGCTTGCAAATAATGTGGGCTATTCAGAAGCTTACAAACTGATTCTACGATAATGCTGACCCGACAAAAGGAACAATATTTGTTTAATAAACTATCCTAAATTAGTTAATAATAACAAGGCAGTGCACCCTAGATAGCTAGAGTCCAATAGCCAAAAGCGTCACGAGCTTATGCTCTGACCCGAGTAGCATGGGTCACATGGAATCCCGTTTGAGTCAGCAAAATGCTCTTGGGTGACCGATAGCAAAGTAGTACGTTGAGGGAAAGGTGGAAAGAACCCCACTGGGGAGTGAAATCATGAGCTCCCAAGCAGTGGGAGGAAAAATCTCTAACTGCATGCCTATTGAAGAATGAGCTAACAACTAACGGGCAGTGGCCTGGTTAAGGGATCCCACCGAAGTCATAGCAAAAGTGAGTCTTTATAGGGCAATTGTCATTGCTTATGGAACAGAATCTAGGTGATCCATCCATGACCAAGATGAAGCCGGGGTGAAACTAAGTGGAGGTCTGAACCAACTCATGTTAAAGTGACAATGAATGAATTACAGTTAGAGGTGAAATGCTGCTTGATCCTAGAGTTAGTTGGTTCTCCCAAAATGCATTGAGGTGTAGCATGTGACTGGCCATCTAAGGGTAAAGCAATGTTTCGGTGCAAACTGTGAGAGTACCAAATCAAGGCAAACTCTAAATACTAGATTATGACTCCAAAAATAACAGGGGTCGAGGTCGGCAAATAAGACGATGGGGAATAAGCTTCATCATCGAGAGGAAAACAGCCCGAATCACCAAGTAAGTCCCCTAAATGACAGCTTAGTGATAAAGGAGGTGGGGGTGCAGACACAATTTCAAGGTTTGCCTTCTCTTCATGTAAATACTGACATTATCTTAAGCAATTATTTCCCCAAAATTTGTACTCTCCTGCTGGAGATAATTCTTTTAGCTTATATATTCGCTTCTAGCTGTTTATGGCTTTATGTGCAATGAACTTTTGAAGCATGGAACTTGTGCCTCTCCACCAATGGCACCATTTCGATGACATTTCGATTAACTACGCTTCGATTTAAACAATATAGCTCCCCCTAACGAGTGCAGCCTCCTTTTCTTCCTTGACAGCTAACTAAGTAGCATCACCGTCGATAGAAAAGTGAGGACTATCGGCAGGCAGAACGCCACTGGATCAACATCTCATGCAACCATTCTGGGGGGAAAATGTTTTTCGAGGATTCAAACTAAAAAGGAAAATCTTTTCTAGGAGACGTCTTTATCGTGTTTAGATATCTACATTTTTCATGAAATGGATACGCCAAATTATCAATTGCAGGCCACATAACAGCAATGCCTAACGAAGGATAATAATCATGCAACTTTAAAGAACATAAGAGGAAGGGATTCGGGGTACAAAATTAGATCATCACGAGCAGAGGATGGAGCAAATAGTCTCGAAAATGAATTTTTGACAATCTAATCATAGGTTATGGCAAGCGGATTTCCAGCTGATCACTTAATTGCAGCGTTTTGCGTTACACGGCACGCGCGGATCGAGATCCTCAACACAAGCAGAGAACTTTCGAAAGCAGACGAACTAAATTCGTGAATGAGCTGGCAGTGATCGCTGACCTCGGAGGCTGTTGAAGCGAGCAATCTGATCGGGCGGAAACTGCGAAGGATCTGCAAAGAACTCCTTGAGGCGCATGGCCTGGGCATCTCGGCCATCTTCGAGCAGCTCATGGAGCAGCTCGAAGGCAGAAAGCAAGTAATTTTCCTCGAGAAGGAAATTCACGACGCAGTTGCAGAGAGACGATTTCTCGACGTCCATGGATCTACCGGAAACCAATCAACGACTGAAGAAGAAGATTGTCTTCTTCCTCTGCCGGACGGATCGCCAGATTAGTGCATAGTACAAGTCCAGAGTGCTCCAGGTGAGATGAGATCTGGAAATGGAACTCGCACGCAGAGGAAATGAAGATCTGTGGAACTGGAGATCAGCCAGGGCAAAGAGGCAAAACGGCACACTCCAAACAAAATTTTAAAAATATATATAAATAAAGGGTGTGTTTGTAAAGTTTTATAACTTTCGATGAAAAGTTTTTTTTACGTAAAACTTATCAAATTAGTATAAAATAATGTGATATTGTAAGGGTAATGATGAGGAGTAAAGAGAATAAATTTAAAATAAATATGTTAGTTGTATTGGTCGTTGTGCAGAAAAGATTGAAAAGTATGGTTGTTGTATACAAAAATGTGTAAAAAATAATTTAAAAAATAATAGTTATGAAAAGTGACAAGTTTTAGATTAAGGGTGTGTTTGGGAATGGATAAAACTTTTGATGAAAAGTTTTAGAGAGTAAAAGTTGGCAAATGATGTGATATGATAGAGGTAATAATGAGGAGTAAATATGATAAAGTTAAAATAGATAGGTTAATTGTATGGGTAGTTGTGTAGAAATGATTAG
>JAXCLR010000073.1:9309629-9321978 GCA_035584095.1 Annona squamosa
ATAAATTTAAAATAAATAGGTTAGTTGTATTGGTAATTGTGTAGAAATGATTGAAAAGTAGGATTGTTGTATAGAAATACGTGAAAAAAATAATTAAAAAAAGAGTAATTATGGAGAGCGAAAAATTTTAGATTGAAAAGTTTTAATTTGACAACTTTTTCAAATTAAATTTTTGATAATGAATAGGGTGTGTTTGATAATGAATAAAATTTTTGATGAAAAGTTTTGAAGAGTAAAAGTTGTCAAATGATGTGATATGATAGGGATAATAATGAGTAATAAAAAGGATAAAGTTAAAATAGATAGGTTAGTTGTGTAGATAGGTGTGTAGAAATAATTGAAAAATAAGGCAGTTATATAGGAAAATGTGAAAAAATGATTAAAAAAATATGATAGTTATGGAGAGTGAAAAGTTTTAGATTAAAAAGTTTTAACTTAACATTTTTTGTGGATTGCCTTGTTTAGGGTATGTTTGGTTGGAGATAAAATTTTTTATGAAAAGTTTTTGGAGTAGAAGTTGTCAAATCAATAGAAAGTGATGTGATATAATAGGAGTAATGATGAAGAGTAAAGATAATAGAGTTAAATTAGATAGGTTAGTTGTATTGGTAGTTGTGTAAAAATGATTGAAAAGTAGGGTAATTTGTATAGGAAAATGTGAAAAATAATTAAAAATAGAGTAATTATGAAAGTGAAATGTTTAGATTGAAAAGTTTTAGTTGATACTTTTTTACCCTAAGCAAACACACCATTAGGATAAAAAAGTGTCAACTAAAACTTTTCACTCTTCATAATTACTATATTTTTTAATTACTTTTTCACATTTTTCTACACAAACTATCCTACTTTTCAATCATTTCTACACAACTACTTATACAACTAACCTATCTATTTTAATTTTATTTTCTTTACTCCTCATCATTACTCCTATTATATCATATCACTTTCTATTGATTTGACAACTTCTACTCCCAAAACTTTTCATCAAAAGTTTTACCTCCAACCAAACACACCCTAAAAAGTTTTAACTGGACAATTTTTCTAAATTGCCAAACACCCCCAAAAATATAAGTTGTACGGCACAAATAGATGCCGTCAGAACTGCTGATGTTTCCCGGGCCAAGGTCCAAGGAAGTGAAAGGCTCAGATGATTTTTATTGTCTCAGGACAGTAGCATGGGTCCCACTGTCTTTGAACACGCACTGGTTCGGTAGTTTTTCCTACGCGCGGGAGGGAGGGGAAAAGAAACGAAGCATGGCCGTACGGCTTGAATTCAATGTGACCATCTTCAGGAGCTTACAAGTTTCATGTCAGATGAAAAAAGATCAAAGGTCGATTTTTTACACTTTTTTTTATGATAATTGGTCCATTTTCACTTAAGACGCTAAGCTAGATCTCTTATGCTCGTTGGTTTGGCGGTGGGACTTGGGAGACCAATCCGCTTATCGGACGGGCGATATTTCTCCCGTGGCAGTGATTCTCAGAACGTAGGCCTTATGGGTTGGGTTGTAATCCGTTCCCTTGTAGAAATGGTGCTGGAGAGGGGGGGGGGGACTGATCAAACACCCCCACTATGCTTCTTTTCTTCGGATCATGGTAGAATGTACCTAGGTGCACTATGATTGTGTATATATGGATGCGAAAACTCATTTTTTAAAATTTTTTTTATAGGATTGTTAATTTAGGTATATTTAACATATGTATTATTTTTTACCATTTTTAAATATTTTTAGATTTTTTATTTTGTAAAATTAGTATCATTTTCGTAATTCATATTAAAAAAAGCTAAAATACACCTGAATGCACTAGACTGAATGCACAGGAGTGTATTTAGTTAACACCGCTTTTCTTCTACTTCCTTTATGTTTGTGAGGTGCTTCATGAAGATAAATGCATGAATAAGATTAGGAGTGCAATTTGGTATTTGGTCAATCTGGGCCCACTTGACCCAATTTAGTTTCAAAACCAAGTTTGAGTTTTATTTTGAAATTTTTCTTTTTCAAATTGGACCCAGTTTCACTCTAGCTTGAGAAAATCTAAAACAAATACCGAATTTGCATCAACTCGATACTAATACCTGACCAAATCCAAACTTGATATTTTTTCTAATTTAGTAAAACAATTATATTTATTTATGCAATAAGTATTTTAACTATAATTATGATAAAGTTATTACATATAATCATAACCTAATTAAACTCTAAAATGTTTATTCTAAAACCTAAAAGTTATATACATTTGTCTATAAAAGTTGAATATATTATATTCATATTAACTTTATTTACAAATAATTACAGTTATACTAACTATTTAAAATTATTGCATATATACTAATTAACTATGAAATATATAAGTTTTACTTTTATTAAAGTTTAGATAGTGATTTTATGTAATCTTATTTATTTTTCTTACTTTGATTTTTATGTATAAATTCATTATGTTCATTATATTTAAAAAAATGACTAACTTTCATCAAAACCAACAATATTTTAGGTCATATAAATATACTCATGTGCAAATTATTCATGTTATATTATAATTCGAATTTGGATTAATCAAAACTTGATAGATTTAAAATTTGAGTTTATCTAAACTCATTACAATCCGACATGAGCTGCACGCCTAAATAAAAATGGAAAAAACGACCAGACACCCCGATTAGCAAATCTCCTATCAAATTCATGGTCCTCACGCGCCGGAGGGACCACATCTGAAGCAGATGTACTCGGGTTCCCTAACGGTCTGCCTACTAAAGCTAGATTTTGGTTGATAAATCAACCTTTTTATTATTATTTTTTCTTTTAAATTTACATGCCTTCCGAGCGACGCAATGCTTAAGCCCCGCGACTGAGTCCTGAGATGAGCATGTGCTTCGAGAAAGACAGAACATAGGCGCGACCAGCGGGCAGCACTGTTTTGTGCCACGCGTGGGCACGGCACGTGAACGAAAAAAGAGCATCGAAATTCGAATGCATATGAATTCATCAGTCCCCTGTTGCTATTTCCTTCAAAACTGATACGCCTTAATATAAATTTTAAGGAGCTTAACTTTGGCGACAAAAGATAGTGGGATTTCCTTCAAAAACTAATACGCCTTAATATATATTTTACTGAGCTTAAATTTGACACATTTTACCCAATTTTAAAGCCTATCATTTTGTTACCATGTAGTTACCGATTCAGATTTGTGACATAATTTTCAAATTATTAGTACCGTGATAAATAAATAAACGGAAGAAAATTAGACCTTCTGAAATTATATAGTTCAGCTGAGAATCAATTAGTTGAGATTTTGAATTTAGACTGTTCAAGGTCATCCAATCGGATGAAATGGAATCAGATTTTCCATTTCTCAAAATTTTGTTCATTTCCAATATAATTTTATATTTCTGAATATGTAACAGTTTTTTCATTTAAAAATATATCTTTCCCATTCCTAATACAATTTTTCATTCCCCAATAAACACAGCATCCCCTCTTCGTAACAATCACTGAAGACGGCTATAACCTTCTTCTTCTTCTTCTTTTTTTTTTAACTCTCTGGCCCTTGAGACCTTTTTTCTTTTTATTTTTAAGAACAGACTGGCCCTTGGGACCTTGATAATTGGCGCATATGCAAAATAATACAAAATTAGCATATGAAAAATAATACAAAATTAATGTTTTCTTTCCACGCCATGTTTGCATCACTGGAGCATTACATCAACTGCGGGCATGGCCCGAGAAAAGGACAGACGGGTTAGAATCTGGATTTTCCTTCTCTCGGTAATCCATTTTTCATGGACGATGTGCTTCTCCGTTACTTGGATGAACAATCACCGTGGACGGTCCCACCCACATCTTGGTTGGCCCGTGTTGCATTTTGTGTTGACGCTATCTTCGATTCCTCGGCTCGTCTTCGAGGAAGTCGATGTCCGAGAAGGACGAAGATGACGCGATGGTATGGTGCCCTCGCCCACGACGGATCAAGCCCACTGCGGCCCGGCCTGCCTTCCGCCCAAGCTTCCATGGCAGCTTGATGCAGCAGCAAACGATGGCTACCGGGCAGCAGACGCACAGCATGCATGCCCTGCACACGCACTCCGCCGCATCATGGCAGCAGCAGTGATCACCATCTCTTCTCTCGTAGTTGGAATGGGATGACGATTGGCGGCGGGCTTTTGCTTCCATCCCAAGAAACGACTGCCCTACTTATTCCTTGCCCTCATCAGCTCATACTATTACCAGCGTTTTGGTATTATTATTGTTCAGATGAAGCTGCCATCGGAGTGGCGGAGTCGAAGGGATGGAGCTGGGATTGCAAGGCCCAAATATGGTGGTGATCAATTGACGAGGGGTCCGTTGATGATGGGAGTAGATTCCTTTCTAGCTTTCGCTTTGCCTGTCTATCCACTGCTTTCGAGCCGGGCGGCATGCCGTTGGATTCTTCTTGGTAGTTGGTAGAGAGGGACAAGGTATTTGCCTCTGAAAACGAGTCTCGGGCGGGCTTCTGGGCTCATTGGACCGACAAAAAGCTTCACGCGGACGCAAGATGATACTTGGGAGCGACTTTCGGAGAGCCCCGTTGGATGGATGGGATTTCCCTTTTCTTAAAAAAAAATTATTTTTAAAATTATTTTTTGTTTCTTTACAATTCTTATTTCTTTATATATAATAATTATCCCAATCAAAAAATATAATAATTATACTGTTATCATCCTCTATATTTGTGGGTGCCTCTAATTATCCAACTATTTTTTAAAATTTTTATCTTATATCCAAACCATCTTCTCATATTTTTTTATATGACTATCTTATTTATTTTTATTTTATTTTCACTTTATCCTTATCATATCTATCTCGTTTCTTATTCTTTATTTTCATTCTCTTAGTATCAAGAAGACCGTACTTCTCTTTTATTCTCAAAATACATTTAGGATAAAAAAAATTGAAGAAAAAGATTTGGCTAAGAAATTTTGAAATAAATAAAAATTTAATAGGATATAAATAATAAATTGTGAGGAAGAAAATATAGTTAAAATAAAAATGTTGGCTCGGAGTGAAAATGTGAAAAAGTAAGAGGAAATAGTTGAGAAATATTTTTTCTCATTTCCAAAACACACATTATAGCATAATATCTTATTTTGCAACACATAATATTTACTCTTCAAAGTATAAAATCATCACTTGCCTAAATAAAATTCTATATAATCTAGACTATATCTTAGTAAAAAAAAAAGTTTGTGATAAAAATAAGGGTAAGATGTGAAAAAACTAGGGAAAAAAATATCTTGAGATAACATGGTATGATAAGAGTAGTGATTTTGAATAATGAGATTGGTGTATTTTTATGTAAAATAGTAAAAAATAATTAAAATGTAAAGATAATAATTTAAAAAGTATGATAAGTAGGCAATTAAAGCATAAAATCATATACAAGATGTATAAAAATGAATGAGAAATTTTTTTGCTTATTATAGCATGAATCGATAGAAAAATGGGATTCCTTACACATCTTTTGGTAATGTAGATGAGAAGGAGAATTAAAAAGTTAGAAAGAGAATATTTTTGAAGGGGGGCATTATTCGGTACCCCATGATATACTGAGCTTTAGTGAATGTGGTGCAAAAATTCATTTTTAATTTTTTTTTGAAAAATTTGTATGAAGTTATTAATCTAAGTATAATTAATATATGTATTAAATTTTACTATTTTCGGAGATTCGTAGATTTTTGAATTATTAAAAAACAGAAGTATTTTATACTACTTTTAAAAAATAAAAAATACAAATCTCAAAAAAGGTAAAATTTAATACAATGTTAAATATAGTTTTATAAAAAATTTTAAAAAATAATTAAAAATAAAATTTTACACTTTAGTGTACCAAAGGTTTGTGCACCTAGATGCATGGAATCAAAAGGGTTTTTATAATTTTAAGAATAATATAATACTTCTGGAATAAAATTGAAATAAATAAAATAGTTATGTAATAGAATGATTGGAATATAAGAATAAAAATAAAAAATAAAGTAGTTCAATAATTAAATTTTTTAAAAAAATGTGCAAGAAAAGATTGTAAAGTATGCTCGCTACCACCATCATTCACGTTTTTCTATGCCACAGGAGTGGGCCCACGTGATTAATCACTGAAATCAAGCACATTCGCAGGTATGCTGGCAAGCCTTATAAGTTGAGCTCATTTGCTTTTGCAAAGGTGATGAGCGGGTGGCCGTCATTGTGGAGAGTTCAATTTGCACGGTCATGGCCACCTACGGAAGGCAAAATTCGTCCTTTTAACGTGAGAGCGCGTGTAACTGCTGACTAGTTGGTAGCAAACGTAAATGTGGAGGCAAGGCATCATTCGTAGTCTGATCTTCGCCTCAGCTGGCCTGACATTTCATTTAACACACAAATACATATATTCAGGGCCATTAATAAGTAGGCAAAAACAACAAAACAAGTATCCAGCCATGATTATTCATTGGAGTTATGAAGCGACTTGTAAACATGCTTCAAGTTTCTCATGTACTAAAATATGCTCCCGCATAATATGGTATATATCTAGGATGTGTTTAGTATTTAGTTAAATTTTTATCGGTGAAAGTTTTTTTAAACGAGACAATTAGCATGAAATGATATGAGTAATTATGAGAAATAAAAATAATAAAGTTAAAATTGACAGGATAATTATAAGAAAAATTATAGAAAATTAATTGAAGTGTAGGTTAGTTATATACAAAACATGAAAAAGTTATTAGAAAATAAAATCATTATAAAGAGAAAAAAGTCTAGAAATAAAAATTTTAAAAACAAAATGTTTTATTTAAAAAAACACGCATTTAGAAAAAGAAATCTCATTCCCACATTTACATGCAATCAAGATTAACACATGGCGTTAGTTTCTACCAGTCCAACAATTTGGGTTGGGATACATGTAGCATGGTTACTATCCTCTGTCGCAGCTTCAGAAACAGGACTAGATCACCCAGCTTGTTCGTTTGGACCGTCTACCGCACAAGGGCCGATTTGGTTGTCTTTCGGTTCTTCCATTTTTCTCAAAAATGTTTCACAGTTCGACATAGTCCCGCCTAAGAGTGTTAACGGATTGGGTTGGAAGAGTTGTAGTCTAATCTTAATTAACTCATTTAAAATATCTCAACACTAATCCGTTTATTAACCTATTTAAAAAGTCTTAATTCTGACCTATTTACAACTCATTTAATAAATAAGTTTGTGTGTTGTTGACGAATTGTATAGTAAATAACCTAAAAAATCTAAACTTTAGTAGACGATGATTTTGTAGGGAGAAACAAGAGGATATTTTCGACTTCAGGGAAATAAAAATAGGGCAGTAACGGAAAAATGAAATTAGAGCAGCAGTGGAAAAATAAAAATTAGATAACTTGAGAAAGACTCAGAGAGAGAAAATAATTAAGGGATTTACATGTATATATATAAAATTTTAATAAGTTAAACAAGTTAAATGGATTGAAGGAATTAAATGGGTCGAATAGGTTATATGGGTTGCTAAACGAGTTGATGAATTATAAAATTTTAATAATAATTAATTTATTTAATTAAATGGTTAAACAGATGGTGGATCATAACTCATTTATTTAAAAATTCTAACTAAAACTCATTTATAAATGGACTGAACGAGTGAGTTGAGAGATTAACCATGAACATTTAACACCTCAAGCCCGCTAGAAACTCTCGAACGACAAAATAGAATAAATAATGCCCGCACTTTTCTGAAGTCCTTGTTCACAGCACCTCATGGTCTTCGGTTGAAAGAAATAACGTTTTGTTCATTGAGACTGGAGAAGTGAACCCTATGGCCACTCTATCTGAAATATTATATTATTACTAAACCTCTTTCTAAAATATTTTTCTCAACATAGTTGTGTTTTTGCAAATAAAGTTTATAAATTAGTGTCCGCTGTACCTCGCAATTATAAATATGAAAATTTTGAAAAATCCTAAAAGCATGAGAATACAATCATTCGAATAAAAAATTTCGTGACAGTCTGTCCATAAATAAATTTTCTTGTTCAGGGCACTTTCCATCACAGCCTACGGACCACTGCTACTTCCTCGCCTCTCCAAACCCCAATGCATGACTCCGAATATAGCCAAATGTAATGAGCTATCATGTCTGCGACAAGAGTGCACAAAAAATCTTTTCCCCCCCTAAGAACTGTTATCATATTATCATAAAAGCTAAAGTTTCCGTTATTTTTTTATCCTTTGCCTTTCGCATGCATGAATGTGAGCAACAATATTTATTATTATTATTTTTGTCACTGCAATAGGTCCAGCCAGTCTTCAGTAGCATCGAAAAGAACAATTAAACAACTAAAGCAATCCAAAGGAATCAATTCCTTATCCCTTGATCACTTGAAAAACTAGATTATGGCACAATAAAACGTTTTGTTAATGAATATTTAACAGAATTAATTTATAAGATTTAAACTGTTTACTATATTCAAATTTTACGTTTTAAAAAACTTTGTCATTACCTTCGTAACATCTTTATAGACGACAAAATTATAAATTACTTAAGAGCGAATATTTCGACCCCTATTTTTAACTAACACAGTTTAAAGGATAATGAGTTTTTTTTCTATATTGAAAATTAAAAAAATTAAGGACGCGTTTGGTAAGGTGTAAGAAAAAAACTTTCTCGCTTTTTATTCTTACATAATTTTTGACATATTTTATATATTAACTATTTAATTACCTTATTTTTTATCATTACATCTGTATTTCAATCTTTTTTTTTCATATTTTTTATACAGTTACCTTATTAATTTTTATTTTTTACTTTTAATTATTATTCATATTATGTCACATATATTCTCACTTGCTTTACTTTTATTACCAATTTTCAAATGGATTTTAAGAGTTTGATTGGTATTTTTTTTTTCTTCGTGCTTTGAGTGGCATCTTATTTGGCCAATAATTATGCTTTTTAATTTTTACGTTTATTTTAATCATTTTTCGGCATTTTTTGCATACTCTTAGTATCCATTTTCTAATTATTCTATTTACTCATAATAATTATTTCTATCGTATTATGTCATTTATAGCTTTTTCAAAAAATTTTCTTAGAATTTAGGGTCTGTTTCAAAGGAAGAGATTCTTTATATTAGTTGCCAAAATAAAAAACGATCTTAAATTATTCAAAATGTCTTATTATCAATCTTTCCCAATTTGATTTTATTTTGTCGGTGCTCTGCCACAGTGCTTCGTACAATCTTCTCCCCAGGGCCAGAGCTTTTCCGCTGGTTAAAAGTGAAAACCCAAACTGCTAAGCATCCCGTCGTGAAAAACACTCCCGGAGCTCCTCATTTGCTTCTCTGGCATTCCTTCCTCAATATCTCGTCCAAGCATTGTGAAATCCCACCCATGGTTTTCCTCTCTCTTTCCTGCCTTACTCTCATCCTCTGTGTCTCCATTCCTCCATCAGCTTTCTCCCTCAATGAAGAAGGCATTGCTCTTCTCTCATTCAAACAATCCATAGAGGACGACCCAGAGGCTTCCCTCAGTAATTGGGACTCATTCCACGCGGACCCATGTTCGTGGAATGGAGTAACATGTGAAGATTTCAAGGTAACTTCGTTAAAGCTTCCTGACAAAGGGCTCTCGGGTTTTCTTCCGTCGGTTCTCGGCTCTCTCTCGGGCCTAAAACACATCAATCTGAGGAGCAATAAGCTCCACGGAAGCTTGCCATCCGAGATCTTCGACGCCCAGAGTGTCGGCAGCTCGGTCGCGATCGAGGCTTCCCCGGATGGGTCTGTTCAAACAGACGCTGGGAAGCTGAGAAACCTCGAAACGTTGGATTTGGCAGAGAATTTCTTCACAGGTTCGGTACCAACTGCAGTGCTCCAATGCCGGAGGCTAAAGACCCTTGTTCTCAGCCACAACAACTTCACGGGTCCGCTGCCGGAAGGGTTCGGCACCAGCTTGGTTTCGTTAGAACAACTCGATCTCTCTTATAATCAGTTCAGTGGATCGATTCCTGTTGACTTCGGCAATCTTTCAAGCCTTCAAGGGACGGTCGACCTTTCCAACAATCGTTTCTCTGGGTCGATTCCGGCGGGCCTCGGAAATCTTCCGGAGAAGGTCTACATCGATCTCACTTACAACAACCTCAGCGGGCCGATACCACAGAGCGGCGCATTGGCGAACAGGGGTCCGACCGCATTCGTTGGGAATCCCGGCCTGTGCGGCCCCCCATTGAAGAATCCATGCTATTCGGACCACATAGCTGGAATTCCATTCACGGTTCCGTACAAGCCGCCGAAGAATCAGCTACCTTCAATGTCAGATGCTACTGTGGTGAGCAGTAGTAGCAAAGGCAGGAGAGAATTGAGTAGAAAGGCAATTGTTGCAATCGTTGTCGGTGATATCCTGGGGATCGGCCTCATCGCTTCGGGTTTCCTTTTCTGCTACTGGAGATCAGTTCGTTCTAGCACCAAGGTGGAGGTTGGTGGTTTGGAGAAGGGGCAAAAGGGGCTTAGGGAGTTCTTGTGCTTTGATAGAGATGCAGCTGATGCCGTGTCATCGGAGAATACGGAGCAGCACAAGCTTGTGCCGCTGGATTCGGAGGTTGGTTTTGATTTGGAGGAGCTTCTGAAGTCGCCCGCTTTTGTTATAGGCAAGACTGGCATTGGGATTGTGTATAAGGTGGTTCTGAGTGACGGGCGCACTCTGGCCGTGAGGAGATTAGGAGGCGGAGGTCTGCAGAGGTTCCAAGAGTTTCAGATGGAGGTGGAAGTGATTGGGAAGATCCGGCACCCGAACATCGTGACACTCAGAGCTTATCACTTGTCTCCAAATGATAAGCTGCTTGTCTATGATTATATATCCAATGGCAATCTTGCTACTGCAATTCATGGTGAGTTATTGATATTCTTGTTCTCAATTGGTGTACGGGCGTATTGAAACTTTTTCAGTCACTTGTTTTCTCATCATCATTTTGTTTGCTGTTTGTCTGGGGAATTTCTTCAGAATCCTAGACAAAACCCGATCTTCAAAATGGACTGAAAAATTTAAGGATAAGACACTTTCATATGTGCTGGGACCAAACTGCAAATTGCGTTTTGGGCATCCCAAATCGCACTGCACCAGCAGTCCAGCAGTCATAACTACTACACTGCACATTCCTTGCTTTGCTTGTTTTCCTCTTCTGTATGTTTCTTCGCCTTCGGCGTTTAATTCTTTGGAGCTGGTTATCTGATATCAGGGAAGGCTGGAATGGCATCCTTCTCGCCTATGCCATGGCTTGTCCGGCTGAAAATTATGAAAGGAATAGCAAGGGGATTGGCTTATTTGCACGAATTCAGCCCAAGGAAATTTGTCCATGGAGATCTAAACCCTACTAATGTTCTCCTGGGACCAGACATGGAACCATACATATCCAATTTTGGACTGGGACGACTTGCTAGCATTGTTGGAGATTCTTCAGTTATTCCTTCCAATGGAGGCACAGTCGAGCAACCCAATCAGCCTTCTGAGGTCTCCATGAAATCACCCACAAAGCCGCGGTTCTACTATCAAGCCCCTGAAGCAGTGAAGCCTTTAAGGCCATCCCAGAAATGGGATGTGTATTCATTTGGGATGATTTTACTTGAACTCATATCAGGGAGATCTCCTGCAGCTCTTTCAGGCGCCTCGGATGTGGATTTGGCAAGTTGGGTCCTGGTCTGCATAGAAGAAAAGAAGCCACTCTCAGAAGTTTTAGATAAGTTTTTAGTTCAGGAAGCGGATAAGGAGGAGGAAATGCTGTCAGTGCTGAAAATAGCTTTGGCATGTGCCCAGAACAACCCAGAAAGAAGACCAACCATGCGGCTTGTTTCAGACAGTTTGGTCAGGTTTAGCACTGATACGCAAGGAGGATCAAAAGATGCATCAAGCTTGAAATTGAAATCAACAGCTTGACTGCCAAACTTGGCAAGCCAAGCTCAAATGGAAGTTATTTTCGCATGTTATTCTCGATGGTATCTATCAGCTTTGCGTTAAACCCGCATACCTCTCTGTGTCAGTTCTGCTGTGCATCAGCCGCCAGGTGAGCCTTACATTCAACGCATACTCCGGCCTGAAACCAGACTAATTTAATTGGTTTGATGCCCAAAAAAGCATGATAATTATCAATAACGAGGCAGCTTTCAGGCTACCCAAAAGCATTGCGCCAACAAAGATTATCATTTAACATATGTCTGTAGATTCTTTAGCTTGGCTTTCGTTGTTTGTTGGTGTGATGCCTCGACGGCTTTGCCTGTGCTAGATTGTACTGATGATGATCTGTCTCTTCTTCGGTTGGAGATAAAGAGGTAAAAAGAAAATAAAAGAAGAAAAAAATAGGCTA
>JAXCLR010000073.1:9332107-9356834 GCA_035584095.1 Annona squamosa
AAGAAAGAGGAAGGAACCTCTATAGATGAGAAGTGAAGAAAGAAGGTAGAAAGAATAGATGAATAAGGAGAGAAGAAGAAGAAGAAGAAGAAGAAGTAGAGAACACTTTTTATAAATCTCAGAACTGATCCCTTTAGAGCTTACAATGACAGTATTTATAGATGAACATACCACCTAATTTTAGCAAATGAAATCTAAAAATAACAAAATCAAATCTTTTTTAAAACAAATTCTAAAATATCCTAAGATTCTTCTAATAACAAAATCAAATCTTTTTTAAACAGATTCTAACATATCCTAAGAATCTTCTAATATCTTTCAAACTAGAAATAAACATCCTGAAACAATCTAAACCCAAATTTATGAAAATATCTTCACATCCCGCATTACTACTCTTTCTAACAAAATAGGTGATTACTGAGCTGTCAATATATTACATGAACTTGGCACAAAACCTATAGCTACAAAAAGTCAGTTGGAAATCTATGGTTATAACTTGCAAACTAAGCTGCACTACATGATCCCGATACATGAGTATCGGCAATTGCAAAAAGTAATGGAGGACTGGACAGGCAGTTTTAAATAACAAGTTCATAAGAACAACTAAATCTCTCAGTACAAAACGAGATCAATAAAAACAAGCATGCTCCCTATACTCACTTTGAAGTAAAAGACTTGTCTTTTGGTCCTTTGTTGGATGGGCCACAATCTGACACTCTACATGATGACATAATCCTCTACAGGGATCAATAAAGCTAATGTCATGTTCATTCAAGGAGCCCTTGGTTGGTCATGAAGGGACCAGGACTACCAATTATGCAAGATTTTCCACATCAATTCGGCAGGCTGTTGACAAGAGTTTGACTGCCCTAATACAAACGTGATATCAGAAGATACTCTACAGATCCTCTATTTTGGCAAGATCCGACTAACTCAAAATTCATTCATGGACCCACGTTACACAAACCATAATTTACAGATCCTAGTTTTAGTAGAATGCAATTACTCAAAATTTCATACATGGACCCAAGTTACAAAAGCCAGGAGTTGAAATGGTGGCAACAAAAATGGATATCAGCAGGCCATAGCCACCATACTATATCTGTATATTCAAGACTGGCAATTGTAATAATAAAAAGAAAGCCTGACGCAGGATACAGGCCCTATATTAGTTGAGCTTCAAACAAGATGAATATATGGGCCTGCACATGCTTGTTTTAGTTGACGCGGACCTTCATCAACAGATACAGGCCCAGTCGAGAAACAACCATAAAAGGTCCAGTTGCCTGTTTTTAAGGGAATACCCTTCCTTCTCTATAATATATCCATATAATCCCCCTTATTCTAACATCTTAAGAGGTTCATAGAGTAGTCATACAGATAAAATTCAATAAGTTAAAATAATGGAGCAGGTTTGGGATAGAATGACAGAGAGGTGACTCAGATGATCCAGTCTTGTGCCACAGAGTCACAGACTACAGAGAATCAACTATCATCCTATGAAAATTGAGTGAACTTTTAGCTGTTTCCCCAGAATGATGCATTTTTCAAGTTCAAAATAAAGCAGCATGAAAATATCTTGAATACTGTAAAAAATGCAAAAATACTTATCAACTGAAATCAGCCCTAAAATTCTTCATTAACCTTGCAAAACAGTAATGATCAAGGGAAAAATAGCAAGCTATTCAATGTAGCCAATATAACTGGAAAAATACACGGCAAGAATGGAACACCAGCAGCTAGTCTTCCATGAGGATAGAGCAGATAATTATGATTGAGTTGATAACTTCATAATAACAGGCATCCATAGCCGGTTATTTGAATTCTATCTGACTGCATAGTATTCTCTGATGTGCATTTACAGCAAAGTCATAATAAATCATGCATGAAGAACACTACACAGCCTAGTTCTAACTTTGGAAAAGAAAATGACAAAAGCAAAAATAAATACCAGGAAGAAGCTTATCCCAGCTGAGCATATCTTCAAGAATTTGCTCGCACTCTCGTGTATCTTTCAAGAATCCTTGCTCAGTTGCCTCTTTTATCATTTCATCCCATTTCTGATCATCCATGTTGAAATACTCGTCTTCCGCCAACTTTTTTTCTACATACTGTCGGGCATTATACAAGTTATCAATCTCCTCATCTGTCTCATGAAGTTCTTCAAAATCTGACTCAATATCCCTGTCAAAAACATCGGCGACTGGTGTCATATCAAATTTCTCCAGCAGTTCGTCATCGGTGTCCTCATGCTTCCCTGAAATTCGGCGACGTATAAACGCCTCCATGATTGATGGGAGGACTTCTTTATCCCCAGTATCAAGGTACTTCTCAAGGCGTCTTTTGAACTCTGCAACAATGGCAGCAGACACAAGTAAATTGTGGAGAAAGGAAAACATAGAATTGTAGATGGACCTCAATCTGCCTTTGTTAGTACAATAAGTGTCAACCATGAGACCTCCCTATGGTCCTTTCCTTATGTACATGGAAAAGGATGCCACTTTGATAAAGCGGAATTTGGCTTACAACTTAAACTATTATCCTCAACCCACTTATGATTAGTCAGTTGCTTAAATTTAGAAAAATGTAAAAACTACATAAAATTTAAGTCGTTCATCCAACTCTTTGCCGCACCTCCACTTGATTTCCTCCTCCAGCTTTCTAATCCATTTTATTGATCGCCAATCTCTCTCTTTTCTCACCACATCTACAATATTCAAACACCAAAAGCCTTTGATCCTCTATTGCATTGTCCAGTTGATAGTTCAATTAAAAATAAATTGGAACTTAAGCAGGATTAAATGTGCCCAAATTGTGAAAACCTTCAAGACTCCAATCACGAAAGATAGTAATTATTCAAAGATCAGCTCTTTTCCAGAATAAATAATCATCGTATGGTATTTTCATTCTGTATACATTCATAATTAGAAGATCTTAGGTTGAGGCAATAATCCTGGCCTTCTGCATTGCAATGGGAACAAATCCGATGCAAAAGAATCTTGCACCATGCACCATCACAGGATGGGATCAATCAGATCAATGCCTTAATCAGCAGAAAATGCGTCCCACCACAGACAGACAGGGGAGAGAACTACGATTTTACATATTAGCAGAAGAGCCTATTCTAATCCAGAGATTGTCCCTTTACACCAAGGTCTGTAGCAATTTAGACCCACCAATGCAACAGAACCATCAGCGCCACCCGTTCACCTGCGATAAGGATAACCATACCCAACGATCCAGATCACCGGAAAGCGAGCCCAACTTCAGCGAACAACGCCGCACGACCTCTAAATCCGAAAAGAAAACACGGTTCCGCTGGGTTCCGATTCCAGTACCTTCGGTGTCGACGTCTTCGACGGTAGAAGCGTGTTCGGACTGTTGAGATTCTTCGCCGGCGGATTCCACAATTCGATTGTCAATCTCCGTGCTTCCGCCATTGCTGCCAGTCTCCGAAGAGAAGAATCTGTAGAAACGAGAGGACGAGTAGAAGGGAGAGCGACAGATTATTGTAGACGGAGAGATGAGATTTCGAGCGTAGAAATGCGCCTGTTTTAGTAAAATCCGTCTCATCGCTCTGCTCTCCTAGGGTTTTCCTGGGGTTTTTGCGCCAGATTGGGAGACGCAGACGATGCGCCGAAGAAGCTACCCCAGATCCCGGTCGCACGTGCGTTAAGTTGACTCGCAGCTATGGGTGCAACTTGGTCAGGTACCACGACTCGACCCGATGGATACCCGAAATAGGGTTGGTTCAGTTCTGTCAAGATTACCCGCAAAGTCGGTTTAGTTCCGGTTTAAAAATACCCGATGATTTGGGTAGGGTAGGGTCGGTTCCAACTGTCGGGTACTCAGAACCAAACTGAATTTATATAATATTATTATAATAAATGTATATTATAAGGTTTGCGATTTGCAAATGTGTAGTCGCCACTCTGCTATAAAATTTCCCAAATCCTAAATCTGAAATCATTATCACGCCATTGGTTTCCTCTTCTCCGACGCCCCACGCCATTGGTTTCCTCTTCTTCGACGCCCACCTCTTCTCCAACTCCATCACCTCCTCTCTCTCTCTCTCTCTCTCTTTCTCCCTCCCTCCTGCTACCTCTTTGTTGCGATCTCAATAGATAGCACCTGATTTCCACACACGAATCCTCTTTATTTCTACATTTCCATTCATCTATTCCTTTTCTCTATAACTATTCAAAAAGTCAAGTCCCACGTTCGTCATTTTTTTCTTCAGTTGCCCATAGCAGAAGTAGCTACAAACACTGTTGAAAAAGCAACTGAAAAAGAGCTCAGCTTAAGATCCGTTCTTTCTTGCCCTAGCCCAGGTGACATATGCGTAGCTGCCCGCGACAGTTTGTTACATCTTCTTGATTCAGCTATTTGACAAAAATGTAAGTTTTTCCTCCATCTTTGTTTTATGCAGCCAGGAAACTATGTACTAAGAAAGAGTTTCGTTTGAATCTTGCCGAAGCAAATTTTTTAATATTTGTCTTAATAAAGGATACCAAAATCTAATTTTCCCAAATTTGTGTTGGCTATCTATAATACTTGTGCTTATAACAATAGGTTTATTTCTTTCTTTAGACAAATGGAGTATCATGTCTGTCGCTGCATATTGCATGATAATATAATTTTTTAGGAACCGATTTGGAATCGGAACCAACCCGCTTTTTAAAAAATAGGATAGGGTAGGCTCTGAACCGACCCAATCTAAAATGGAAAAGGGTAGAGGTTTTCTAAAATAAAGTAAGGATAGGTTCCACCCCTACCTGAACCTACTCGGACCAAGTTGCACCCCTACTCGCAGCCTGCCTCCCTGGTCCAGGGCTTGCCAGCCCGACAGCTTCCATCTATTTGCTGTTCGGGCAAGGTATGAGACTTGATATTCAGCCCACTGGCTGGCTCCGATTTGGATTTGTGCGCCTGCAAAAGATGAGCGGATTACCAAATTTGGCTGTGGAAAGCCGGCCAGGAGGGAGGGATGGGATGAGTAACATTTGAGACCGTCCGAAATTTGCCCCCAAAAGAAAGCGATGCGCTATCCTCTTAGCGGCCCAACAAAATATCAAAGGTCGGATAAAATCAAACAATAATAACCCAATCCAAATATCAAAGGCTAGTGAGAGAAAGAAGCTCGTATTCAATCGGAGAAAGGAATTTTAAGACATTCTAGAATCATTATCCAGAGAGAGAGAGAGAGAGAGAGAGAGAGAGAGAGAGAGAGATGGGTAGGCAATGGAATGATCATGAAATTTTAATAGGTGGTGAGAATGGTCCTGGTCTGTTCTTTTGGGTGGGTGCTCTTGTTATAACACTCTGTCTCATGGGTGTTGTCCTCTTCTCTTGTGCCGACGGCTTCTCCAGAGACAAGGCCTCTGCCGCAGCCGACGATGGTGGGTATGCTGCTGCCTGTGGCACGGCCTGTGCTGCTTGAAATTTCTTACTTCTCCCAAACACACTATGGAGATTAAAGGGTCTGGTTCCTCTATTGTTTTTCGGTGAAGGGATGGAGCAGCTTTTCTTGAGGAGTTCATGTTCCTTCAAGAAAATTACTTCATCTTTCTCGAGAGCCATCAGCCATCTGATTTGAAGAAAATAAGACTATTTCCTACTTCGTTACGTGGAATAGTGTTGGTTGATTTCTGTATAGAATACTGTCTCCTTGAAAGGATTAATTGCGATGGGCTTTTTATTCTTTTGCTTTATGGAATTTTTGCTAATTTCGTTGGGTGGGCCCATTCTAACTGGCAAGAATATCCAAAACTGAATCGAAATTCTTAATCGACTGGTCTGCTAAACCCAGTACTGCCTACGGAATTTTCATGAACTGTAGCAGTAGCACATTCGTTACTCCTTGCTCGGTTTTGAAACTTAGAAATAACATTATGACAACAGCTCTGGTTGGTTTGGCTTCCACGCTAAACTCAGGGCAAAGGGTTGACGGAATTGTGGTGCTAAAGAAATCAGGGATTAAATTCTCATGTCACACTCTACGCAGTTGCTGCAGATGCTTGTTTCCACTTTCAGAAGAGTTTTTTGCTCTCACCGTCTCACCCCTACACTTTCGCGTAGAGTACGCAGTTATGACGCCAATTACTGTAATCATGCCTATGAATTTTTAAAAATATTTACAGTTATGCATATGTGTGGAGTTTAACCTGTTTGCTTATGTAAACCATAATGCCTTTGATAAATCCAGTTCACCTATTATGTTTATTAATATGCACTCATCTAAGATATCAATAATCACCTCGACTGGATAACTTCTGGATCGTAACCAATTTTAGAGCAATCTCATGAGTTTGTGTTCATTACAGCCCACCAAGGTATTCAAATTCCAATCAATATTTTTTGAAATTTTAGCTAAATTAATATTAATAAATATAATGGATAATTTATAACTTTATATTTATTAAAACTATCATGGTTTACAAAAAAAAAGAGGTTCTATATTAGCCCAGGCATAACTGCAGATATTTTTAAAAATTTATGGACATTTTTATTAAGTTTCACATTACAGGCATAAGTGCAATTTATGAAAAAAGGCAATTCTTTCTCAAAATGGATGAAATTTGAAGAAAAAACGTGCCTGTTCACGAATGAAGTCTAAAGAGAATGAGATAGAATTTTTCTATTCCAAACAATTACAACTTATTTTTTTCATTTCATATACAAATTTTCCTAATTTTCATATAATTTTTCACATTCACAGTCTACAACAATACTTTTTATCTAATCCTGCATCTGAATTCCGCATTCCATCCCATCCCATCCTTGTACAGGTGAATCATAGTCTTTATCAGGTTTGCAAGCTGAAAAGGACTCGTGAGAAATCTGACGAGCCAAGCTAAGGGATAAGAGAGAAGCCATCGAAGAACGGAAGCAGTGACCCTTGCATGTTCCCCGTAAATAAAAAACCCGCGGCCAAATGGAATAACCATAGAGAAAGACGGCTCAACTAATCTCTGCTTTTTTGGTAGTCCCGTCCCTGTAATTGGATCTTTCATCAGCACATCGTGCAGAAAATTTGCCCAATAGCATCCTACGGACAACTGCTGCCTGACTGGAAATGTATTCATCCACCATGTGATGCTACGAGATTTATTTTATTATAATTTTTTTTCTCTGAGGGGTACCTAAGAGAAATAGTTTTAACCAAACACATTTTGAGGCAAACACAAGGCTGCGAATTCGTAAATAGAATTGCATGCACAAACTGACTGCAATGCCATTTGAGCAGCCACGAGTCAGTTATGCCAATGAAGGGGGAAAAAGGAACCCGCAAAATGAAGATTAAATAAAAATAGAATCTGTATTTGTGTTTACAATGTAATCTTATTTAGGCACATAAACAAGTACAGAGTTTTGAAGGAATTGACTGTCTTTGCTTCTCTTATCTCTGTGTCCCGAGTAAACAATGTGCAATAAGTCCAAAATAGTTCATTTGGAAGATAAAAGACTGATAGCTACTGCTGCCTCTTAGAAAATCCCTCTCAGTGGGTAGTGGTGATGGCATGTCTGCCTTTAGCTCTTGTCTACTCTAAATGTCAGATGCCGTTGACTTTGGGCTAACCTATTGAATGGAATAGACCCAATACTTTTTAAAGATCTACAAATGTGAAGAGCTCTGTTCGCAGAACGAGAATCCCTTTAATTAGTTTAGATTTAGAGTCCACGGCTTTGACGTATCTCTGTTGATGATATATCCATGCGAAATGCCTCCTTCGGTATTGAGATAAACATGTCCTTCAGCACTTCAGGTATGTCAAAATCTTCAAGGACCTGGAACATGACATAGAAAATATGATATATATATATATATATATAATAAATGAGAACCTTTCTTGTGTAGTGAAACTCCACCATAATTAACAGTGCATTTGACCCAAAATAGACCTCACATGTACCTAAATGTATTGATACTTTATACAATTATTTATCCATATATAAATTTTATAGCAAATAATTTACATGTTTAAAAAACAACTTTAAAGTTGTTATTTACACTAAACTATTTTATTATATTGAATTTGTACCATTTTCCGATGGAGTCCATACATATATCTGATTGGGATGAAAACTAGTATAGTAATAAAATACATAATTCTAAATACAATGGGTAAAGTATATTACAATTTTACGATCATATGGGGTCCCTTTTGAGATAACTGCACCGTAATTGTGGTGCAATGAAGCTGCACTTAAATATTTTTATCTATATATACATATATATTCTGGAATGTTGTGTATAAAACTGTAAAATCAGATGTGTCAATCACCTTGAAAACCCCATCAACATTGCGGCCACCTACAAGAAAAGTGCAACCTGTTTTTTTGCATCCAATCAATGTCTGTAGCATTCTGCCAGGATCACCACCATAATACTTAGGCTGCAAAACATAAAATTTTTGCATGAAGCACATACGGAGCCATGAGTCAACAGTATATTAATGGTCATATCATGCTCAATTCATGCAATATGGAGTACGTTTTGATAACCCAACTTGCAACAAAAGGAGATTGATCCTATTTTACACCCGTGTGTCACTGTTGCATGAATCCAATAAGTTTCTGTTTTCATTATAAATCACGAGAATTAACATGGAGGAATGTGTTAAGAATTGCATATGTGGATGACCCAGCATATCGTAAAAGGTCAGATGGTGATGATGCTGTCGTCATACAGAAAATTGATTGATGACCCCAACCATTGATGGAAATAGGATGATTAGGATATTCTGAAATCAAATACTTTTGAAGCAACGAGAAACTAACTTAAGGGCCATCAGCTATGAGTCATGCTTGTACTATTTCAATGCATCAAGACATTTGTCATCCCTTCAGAGGGAACAACTTCTATTGCTTTTGGCAGAAAAAGACCATTGCACTGGTGTTCCAGAAGGAAAACGGATCAGGAAACATTGATCAGATATCTTGAGATCAGATACCTATAGAAGGGTACATCCATGCCCTTTTGCATCACTCGATGACCAGTGGCCCAGTTGCAACCAGGTGGCAATACACAAACATCAAATCTGCTTAATGAGCTCCACAAAAAGGCGGCAAGCTCAATGCAGCAATTTGGGCCTTAACTGTTGACAGAAAGACCTTACATTTCCCATGTAAATGGACCTGAAGAAAGAAACTATGCCAGTAAGTGTGAACCCAGGGCAGCAAACATAAATTAACCATGGTAACAACGTCCTTGAAATGGTCAGACATGCATCAACAGAACCCACCTTGTGCAAAAACAATTAATCTGAGGTGAAATTTTGTACATGCATGTATTTAATGACAAGTAGAGATTCCTCACATTAATAAGTCTTGCTGCTGTGTCAGCTCCAATTACAAAAGTGCTTCCTGGAAACAATTCTGCTTTCTTGTAAAAATAAGGCTGATTTGAAATAATAACCGTCTTTCCTGCCATTGTGTAACATTCATTGTTACTGGGAAAATGTTCAAGTATGAATATATTCATGAAAGGCATGCTGCAGAGAGAAAAGGAAGTTCTGTCATCCAAGAATACTGATAAACTGAAAGAGCCAAAAGCTGGGTAAAACAACAGACTGGCACTGGCTATTGAGCTGAATCCTATCTAGGGGTGTTAATGGTCATAGTCAACCCGTTAACTCGCTCGTTCAACCAGTTAATAAATGAGTTTGGGTTAGAATTTTTGAATAAATGGGTTATGATCCGCCAACTCGTTCAACGGTTTAATTAAATAAATGGATTAGGGTTGAGGCTTCGCAACCCGTCGACCCGTCTAACCCGTTTATTTAACCCGTCCAACTCGTTCAACCCGTATAACTCATTTAATATAATATATATATATATATATATATAATATTTATAACAGGAATTGACATTAAAGAGATGACTTGAGATTGGCATTGATGTTTTCAAACCAAAATAAATTAAATTCAGGTATGTTAGCTTCAAATTATTTAATTTATTTAAATTTACAGACTTTATTAAAGAATTTTAGCATGAAAATTAGTAACAAACACAATCCGTTAACAACCCGTTAACCCATTTATTAAATAGGTTAGGGTTGAAATTTTTTAAATGGGTTAATAAACAGATTAGAGTTGAAATATATTAAATAGGTTAGGATTAGGATTATGCTCCAACCCGTTCAACCCGATCCGTTAACACCCCTAATCCTATCCTCCTGGCGTTGGGCTGACCATATCTTAGGATTTAACCCATTGGCTCAATTCTGCTACTTATGATCTGGCAAATTAGCTTCAACATATTTTTACTCAGCATATGATCAATGCGCCAGTTGCATCTATCTCAATTCTCAAATAATATATCCATGAAGTGGCCCAGGCCTGCAGTTACTTTGGTCCAACCCATTCCAGACAACAGGAAGCCCATAATCATCAAAGAAACCAATGGACAAAGCAAAGTTGCACGGAAGGTGTAGATTGAAGCTTGCTCTTCAATTTATTTCTTCCCTCGCAAGTGTTCTCTGCGGCATGGATATTTCAAAATCTCAAAACAGTTGTATATGACATGAAAGAACACAGTCAAGGCTCCAGGATTCCCACTTCTTCTTCTAAATCAGCATTAAGCAATTCTTCATGATGATTAACATGTGAAATGGGGTTTAATAAAATCCTTTGAAATCACAATATAACATGTATGCCATGCATTTCAGTTAACCAGATGAAATTATATTTCCCATATGTATATATAAAGAACTATCTTACCAATTTTCTCAAATTGCTCGACCCTATCTTTGATTTGAGATATTGTCAGTGGAGGTTTATCTGCATTAATTGCTGAAATCTCAAAACATGGGAGTCCATCACCACAAAAACTGCAGATGATAGAAGAAATCAGGAAAAAAACTCATTCAAAAGCATAAGTAGACTACAAGGGGGATAACACAAAAAATTCTTAAAAGGAAGAGTTTATACCTTAATGCAACATCCATAAGTTTGAGATGGCCATCATGTAGAGGATTGAAAGAACCAGATAATATAATCTTTCTCTCTGACCTCGCCTTGTCTGTAAATTCAATATCAACAAAAAAGTAACAACTGAGAATCAATGAAATGTGCAATTTATCACAGGTTGAGCACTAACAGCAATTTACCAAATGCAAAAAAGTCTACATGGTATACCACTAGAAAACGGATAGATTTTCATGCACGTTTCCCCATCTATGAGTTGTTTTAGCTCTTGATCTTCATTGAACAGCATTGCATGTTCTTCAGGTACTTCAGAATCTGTCAGTTCGGGAATGGATGAAACAGAAACTTTGGAAGCATCTGCAATTGCCTTCATAACAAGCCAAATTTCAACAAATCAAAAGATATGGCAGGCAAAAATAAAAGAAATGATTATCCAAGATAATCAGATATTCTTCAAATCACTTGCATTAAAGTCCGTGATCAATGCACTTTGCTTCTTAATTACCAAAAGAAAGTGAAGTGCTACCCTTTGAGCGTGGGAATTCAAGACAGTTGAAGTTAGATTGATTTCCAAATCATGACCAACAGACACTTTCATAGAATTCTCAATTAGCAGCCCAACACAGCAAACTACCAGTGCACTACCTTTAATTTCATGTAGACCCATTGTCCCATATGTTCTTGGTATAGATTTGAACATGGATATAATAATATCTGAATAACTGAGTAACGAATAACTTTAAAAAAATAAAGATATGCAAAAAAAAAAAAAAACATCTTTAAAATGAAGTGTCTGACTATTCCTATGTTTGCACTCAAGGAAACCTACTTTGAGCAGAAAGTGACTTGAGATTGTATCTTCTTGTTCACGAGTTCGTAGACCCTAAGAAAACAGACCCCAAAATAGCATTCCAAATTTTGTCAGTTCATTTTTTAAGAATGCTTACATAAAATAGAAAGTGCTCAATGCAGTTACCTTGGCCAGGGTGACTTTAGATACCCAAAGACGATCCGATGTTCTAGTGGACAAATAAAACCTGTATAACAGTGCCCACAAGACAAACCTGATGACATTCTTGAAAACAGGGTCTAGAAGACAAAAATGAAACAAAAATCCCAAGGCAATCAAAACTAAGCAACTCAGACTAAATACTAATTAGTGGCCTGCCAGCAGTGCATGTGATAAGAGAATGCTTCTTTAGAACAATAGTATTGCCATGGTATTTGCATCATTGTTTTGGCATCATATTCATCTGAGATGCCTTCTGAGACAGAAATTGAAGGCTTGTCTGTGATGTATATTTAATACCATAAGCCCAACTGCCCAACACAAAAGAAAATTAGAGAAATTTCGCAGGGCTTGGTAAGAACAGAAACACTGCAAACAGGATCTCTAAAATAGAAAATGAAGAGAATGAATCTTCATGTTCTCAAAGAGTAGAGAGATCATACAAATCAAAGTACAATCCATAAGATCTTGGGTTACCAAAACAGCTACCTCAATATCAAGCAATGCCTTTGATGTTCTTGACAAGTGTAAGGCAATTTGAGGCACAATTTAGCCAAAAATTAGTGTGATAGAAAATGACTGAACCTAATTTTTTCCAAGAAAGGAAGGGGCAATTGTACATTCGAAGTGAAAAATTAATACCTGTGATCTCCTTGCTTTGGATGTGTGCTAGCCAATGATCCTGTGAATCCTACACCTACAATAGGAACACCTAGCCACAAAACAGTAAACAAGCCAAACTCATGATGATAAGAAGAATTTAGTTATATGCTGAAAATTACCATATGAGAACTACTTTTTCCAATTCTTATTGTGTACTAAAGGTTTGTGAGGGTTTCATCATGAGAATGCCACACTTCCATCAGAAGTCATGTCTGAATTGACAGTGCGATGAAAAAAGGCAGAAGAAAAGCCAATAACAAGCAGCAGTATAAGGAAATTAATCATCTGAAATAACTGCTATAAAAGAGCAGGCTCGAATGCCTTCCTTTCAGAGAGAGGTAAATCTTAATGTTCCTGAAAAGGGCATGCAGAAGGATGCCTTTACTTGCAAATGCAAATTGATATCAGTCATATTTGAATCAGACATGGATCAAAATAGTCATGACTTGAAACAAAGAAGGAACACTATACAAGATGAAGTATGACGCAGTTAAGATTATTATTGCAGTTGCGGCACAAGAAAACAAGCAATAGGAATAAAATCACATATATCGATAACAAATACATGCAAATATCCGTAGACGTGTGCATATATGAACGCATTCTACCACAAAAACTATATAGTTTTATGGCATCGTGAACCATTTTATGTGAATTCGCTTAGGAAGTGCAAACCTGGTCTAGAAAGCTTCAGAGCACGATTATATGCCGACAATGCCATTTCTTCAGCAGTTTGCTGACTGGTAAATTGAGTGGGAATCTACATAATAGATATACGAGTAGCGTGAGCTAGGGAAGATTTATGCGGAGCAGTTTTAGTAGTAAAGGAAAAAAATTCTCGACGTTATCAACACTCCGAAAAGGTCATCTGTACTATAATTCAGTGATGAAGATTGCAATACATACCGAGAAACATTAAAACAAGAACACGAATGCAGAATTGAAAATAACAAGATTTAAACGAAGACGAAAAGTGGGCGCAGAAAAAAGTTATCGTGGAAAGGAAAGAAAAAGAAAAAAGGTACCTTGACGAAAAAGAATAATGATAATAATAAAATAAAATAAAAATTGAGACACGAAGATCTTGGAAAGGATAGAAAATTCAAACGTTACCTTGCCCAGTAATTGAGACAGAGAGACCTTGGAGTAGGGAACTATAGCCTCTAGTACAGTGTTAGAGGCTCCCGGAGCTGACAGGAGCCATCCAAGCGCCTGTTTTTGAAGAAGCAGTTACTCGAACAGATGATAGGCAAAGAACCGTAAAGAAAAGAGAGCCAGCCAACGGAGCGAAGAATGGGAAAATAAAAAGGGTGTGGGAAAGGTACCTGAGAAGCTCCTCCCGCCAGGTAGAGGACACCTTGAGTGGGACTCGCATGTAAGGCTTCCACGACGGCACGGATCCAGCCGTCCATCATCGCGGATTGGATTTCTCGCTTGATCGTGCTTTGGTTTCTCTGTGTCTCCTCGGTGTCTCGGCAAACGGCAGAAGGGCGCTGGATATCGCAGGCTTATGGTAGCGTGGCTTCTGTCTTGCGGCGTTGACTGACGTGGTCAGCGCTTGAAAAATTCCAGCCTGGATGAGATCTGCCTGACAAACCAGCCTTCGAGTATACAAAATTACAAATGACGGCTTTTAAAGTACTTGTACTAAAGTATCAATGTGCTCCACGATTCTGATTCGTGCATTGAATCTCATTGATTAAAAGAGCGACGTACATGGGTATGGAAGACTTAATCAAGAGTTCTCGAGTCTTGGCACAGAAGGTAGTTTATGAGTGGGTTAGACCAGCTTGTTTATTCATTAAATGTAAAAATTGTTTCGGAACTAGCAACCAATTGTCAAGATGGCCGAGTTGGTCTAAGGCGCTAGTTTCAGGTACTAGTCCGAAAGGGCATGGGTTCGAATCCCATTCTTGACAGTAAGTTTTGTCTTTTCTTCTCTTTCTCCCTCTTTTTCCTATGTTACTCATGCAACATATAATGCCTTGGAATCAAATTTCCTGTACAATTCCACAGACTTAGAATCCCATTCTTAGCAACAATTTTCTTAATCATGCCCATAATACCTTGGAAACAAATTTCCTGTACGCATCAACAGTCTTATAATCCCAATCTTGACGCTAATTTTTTAAAAAAAAATTTAGAACTCATGATCATAGTGCCTTGGAACCAAATTTCTTGTACAAATCCAGTCTTTCTCTTTCCTTGTTGTTTTGTTTTGTTTGTTTGTTCTGTCATGCCCATAATGCGCCAACTGACGAAAACTAGCAAGTTTGGACTTAATTTCACAATAGTATGCAAATAGTCTCTGGGCAATATTTTATTTATTCATCAGTGTGTGATTTCATTTGAGCTTACACTCCTTCCTAGGCCCCCCTCTGGAATCTTCTTAAGAACCTTGGGATCAAATTTCCTGTACAATTTCTTCACGATTTCCTCTGGCTGCAAGATAATCTACATCCTGCTCGTATCTCTTGTACAACACTAGAATGGCATAGATGCAGAATATGACTGGTTCAATTCAACAGCATGAGGGAGGATTCAGCGAGGATGAGAGGGAAAAGAAATTCAAATTCTCTTCTATACTTTACCAGTTTTATTGGAGCAAATATGCATGCATCCATATTGAGTTTTGGGGTGATCTTGGTTTATCATAATCTTCTTTAGTAGAACATGGTTGAAGTTGAACAGTTTGCGGTGAAACAGTGATATATTCTGTTATTGAGGGATGCAAGTTTTCCTAGTTTATCCTTTTTCAACCCAGTAGTCTCAACATATAGCATTTCATCTTAAAAAAAACTCATTTAGCTTTTTCGGAAACTACCCTCTCCTAAGCACAAATTAAGGAAAAATGAAGACTTACTTAGCTTCTAAACACTTACCAACATAGAGAAGGCCGACGAAGTTGCAATTACGTCCTAACACTCATGATATCCAAAGGGCAGCATTGACCGTAAAGAGAAGGAAACAGGGTATCAGATGCTTAGATTGATGGAAACCGTTTAAAATACAATCATAAATACGCCAGTGATATCCTAGTGTTTGATCTGCAAATTAGGACCCAATGAATTCGACGTGCATGAAAAATTTTAACCTTTGAGTGATCTCTGGCACTGATTGGAGCATGCATCTTTAAGATTAAAAATTGGCAGAAATAGCATGGCCAACTGATTGATTTCGTGGTGTAAAAGTTAAAAATTAGCGTCCGCAGATCGCATGATTTTCGTAGTCTGTCGAGCGAAAAATAGTCTTTTTAAGTTCTAGAAGTTACACATACAGTTCATAGTTTGGTATGTGTAACAAATCGATGGGCAGCAACATTATTGATGGGACCATAAGAAACAAATGCAGTGATGGCCAACATCTGATGCCCAAATCAGTGATGATTCTTGTAATCTAGGTTTGTGGATGATTGAAGTATGTTCCATGATGGGCCCTCCTCAATGGGTGACTGAGCTACGAGAAGCTCATGTAGTATGTTAGAGGAACTGATCATGTAAATACCAAAAGAAAGGTATTCCAGTCCTTGCCATATGCAGCATCATGGAGCTAGATATGCATGAAGGCATTCAATTTCGCATGAAAGCTCAACGCAGCTTTCTCAGATGCAGCTTTGGACATGATGATGTTCGGAGTTCTCGGCGGGGGTCCTGAAAAGAAATAACAAGAAAATAATTACAAGATGCCGAGTCTGAGGACATACTGATTCTTTTTCAGCCCAACAAATAAGACAGGTCCACTTTTCAGTATTCAAGTTCTTTGATTTGGTTGGTCCCACCACCAGAAGGTTCATCTAACGGCCCATCTGTCCACGGGAATCAAATTTCTATGGTTAGGATCATCGCATTAATTGGGAAAAATGTATGTGACGACATCCTCCACTGCATAAATGTGACCCTTCCGAGCATTTAGGCCTCTTGTGTATGCAGCACTTGTTATTGGCTTGTAAACGGCTCAGATTTCATACGTGGATTGTGTGGGATACTACTTTTACTTGGTTTTTCCTCATACAATCCCAACCATCTTGCTTCGATGTTAGATTAGAGAACAGCGTTAGAGTTGAAGTCTTGGACCTGATGAAGATAATGAGCACGACAGCAATGGGGATCCGGCACAGCAGCGACAAGAAATGGCATTCAACCTCCTCTAGATAAGAACCATTTGACTATTGCACAAGCCAAGGTGGCAACTGACAAGTATCTGTTCCTTCGGAGGATTCCATCAGCAAACTGCAAAACGAAGTTCCATTTTAAATTCAGTTGAAAACATGTCCAACGTAAGATGCACCAAAGGGTGCAACTAGGTGGAACAGATAGTAGATTCGGTCATTTGATTTCATCAGAAACCAGAAAATAAACGTGCCTTGGCCGAGCTAGCAGATGCTGATTCAGTCGCTCAACTTTGCAGTCAATTACATTCTTGATTCTTGAAGTAGGCTTTCATGGACTATTTGGATTTAAAGAAATCATATTTTAGTTGATAAAATGAAATATTTCTCAAGAGTTCACTTCAGAAACTGACGCGCCTAGGCAGGTGTGTAGGCGAGTTGCAGGGTAAGTCAAGAGTAGCAATTCCAGCTTTTCAAGGCAGAGTCGGTT
This sequence comes from Annona squamosa, assembly GCA_035584095.1. Taxonomy (NCBI): domain Eukaryota; kingdom Viridiplantae; phylum Streptophyta; class Magnoliopsida; order Magnoliales; family Annonaceae; genus Annona; species Annona squamosa. Next base: position 9,349,306 of record JAXCLR010000073.1, read on the forward strand.
AGGAATATTATAAATAGGAAGAGTTCAATGTAGGACGGGGTCTGATTTTTGGTTTTCTCTTGTAATGAGCAAGATAAGGAAGATGTTCCCTCCTAAAGAGGAACCTTGCCATCGTGAATCCTAGTCGGTTCCTAACAGAAACTTACAGGCAAACGGTTTTCTCTTTCTATAATAGCATTCGATTCCTTGGATAACGTTGCGACACCCAGAAAGGATGTTCTTTACCTTTTACTTCTCCAAAAGCAGCATGTGGAGATCTGATGAGACCAAACAGCATTCCTGAGGCAGGTGAATTGGTGAAGAATGATAGTTTTGGGCCACGATTTTGTCAAAAACCTGGTTGTTTTGTGGATTTTTTCGGAGAGAGGTCAGCTATAGAAGAAGTTTGGGGAACTAAGATTAATTTGTGGCCAAAAAAGCTAGTAATGGGAAGAAAAAAAAAACTTCGTAGCTTTCTTAACAGTGCAAAGTTCTCCATTCTTCTTTCTTCTCTTCAGATTCCTTTTCTATTCCATGGAAATTGGAAAGACTGGTCTGTCACTTTCTGAAAGGAAATAAAGCACAATTACTAGATTATGGAAGTGTGTTCAATCTAATTGAAATTTTTGTTTCTTTTATTCAGGGTTTTTTTTTTTTTCTTCGAACTTTCCTTTTATTCAGTTTTATGGTTGAAACATGATTAATGCTGTCTCCATCTTCAACTCCAATTTCCATAGTTCTTGGACCGTTGATACTGCGTTGGGGTTTTGATACGACCCATGAGTAAAAGGTAACAATTGTAGCAGAGTTTTACAATAGATACGGAGGTCATAGGTTCACCTCTCGGGAACTTAGAGGATAGATTAAACTTACTAAAAAGATTACATTAAAAGGACTTAGCTAAACTTTTCCTGACAGGTAGTCTGAAGTTGAAAAGAGGTAATAGGAAAAAAACAAAACTCATACAATATGAGGAATCCAACCTAATCTTGCATATCTGTGGGTTCATCTTCGAGGCTTAAAATCCGGTCACTGACTAAGGTTACCTGAACGCATGATTTTAGAATTAAAGTCCTCCACAATAATCCGAATCCTGCGATATTGGTAATGAGCTATGTTAAATAACATATGGTCTATCAGATGCCAAATTGTTCAGTCTTGAGACAGTTTATTTATTGGGTCTGGACTTGGTCTTGTGAAAGAACTAAGACTGATAGCTGCCTTTGGGCTCAGAAATTGCCGGCTGACGGAAAGGCCATATGGTTGTCCACTGTCACAGATCATATCGCCTACATCGGTAAATGTTCTAGCAAGGAATGTAAATGTTGATGCACATGAAAAATATTGCTTTTCGTCTTAGATTAACTCAACCATGGAAAATGTTTGAACTCCATGGAATGGAAGTATCCATTTCCATGATTAGTTCAACGCTTTTTCCATCATTGCATGTATTTTTTATATATATAATTTTTTTTATTTATTTTAGCTTGACTTGATAACTGAGGAACTTGCAGGGCTTTACGCTATAAGGAAAAATTAAAATTAGCAAAAATTTCGATCCCTCGCTGCAAGCTGGCTATTAACCAAAAAGTAATATTTGGTGAGTAAAGTAAGCCCTTTAACTATTACAAAAATTTTAATTTTTTTGAAACATGCTTTAGAGGAGAATTACCACAACCTCATAAATAATGCTTTAGGGTGCGTTTGTTTGGGGCAAAAAAGTGTCAACTGAAACTTTTCAATCTAAAATTTTTCAATCACCATAACTACTCTATTTTTTAATTATTTTTTCACAATTTTCTATATAAACTACCCTACTTTTCAATCATTTCTACACAACTACCTATACAACTAACCTATCTATTTTAACTTTATTCTCTTTACTCTTTATCATTACTCCTATTATATCACATCATTTTTTATTGATTTGACAACTTCTACTCCAAAAACTTTTCACCAAAAGTTTTACCTCCAACCAAACACACCCTTAATGTTATAAATAGCAAAAGAAGTTATAGCATAGAAATAATTTTTTCTTGCAAAATGAATTAAAAGTTACGTTTTAGAAACGAAATATAAAATTGTTTGAGAAGTTAACATTCAGCAACAAACTTGCTTTTTTGGATGAATTTTTTTTATATTTTTTTCAAGTTTGCACATTTCCTGAGGTTCCTGCCTATCATATCTCACCCGAATCACTAGATGGTTGCATGAGAATAAATATGATTACCATACGACTATGGTTTTTAACTGTTATCGTCTTTTCTTTACCAGATATGTTTGACTAATGAAAGCTTTCTAAGCGAAGACAAGATGAATTATTAAGCCCATCATCAGCATCATGGCATTGTCGTATACCTATGCATGTGCGGCAGTGCGGATCAGCGAATGCATATATCCCATTATGGATTCATGGTACATTACCTCATCCACGTTAAATCACAGTACTTGGGCTGTTCTTCACTAACATATATGCATTGTCATGCATAGTTCTATCAACTTTCTTGTTTAAGAAATTATTTCAATTAATTATAGATACATTGATAAAATTGTAAAAGGTACTTACGGGTAAAAACTGTAAATATTCCCAACAATTTTTATTGTTTAGATGAAGGAATGCATGCCGTAAAAACCTTCAGCTTAATTTGCTTGTGTGGAACCATCACCACGTGAAGATTGGCAGCGTTCGTGGTTGTCCGTTTTTTTTTTTCCCGTCTCAAAGCAAAGAAAAATTGTAGATTTAATTTGCAAGATGAAGTGAGATAAAATGATATAAGAATTTTTGAACTTAATTGTAACGTAGGTTAAGATGAGATATAGGGTGTGTTTGGTTATGTTTTAAATTTTTGACGAAAAATTTTTAGGATAGAAATTGTTAAATTGATAGGAAATGATATGATATAGTATGGATAATAACGATGAGTAAAGAAAATAAAGTTAAAATAGATAGATTAGTTCCATGAATAGTTGTGTAAAAATAATTGAAAAATAGAGTAATTTGTATAGAAAAATATCAAAAAGTAATTGAAAACTAGAATAATCATAGAAAATGAAAAATTTTAAAATGAAAAGTTTTTGTTCATATTTTTTGCCCTAGCAAACACACCCGTGACGTAATAAAATAGGTGAAGAAGTTGCCATGCAATGCAAGAGCCATAGAGATTGGAAAGCTTCACCTCCGTTGGATTACGGTCGCCATCTTGGACTTGGAGCCATTAAAAGGTAAAGCGTACTAAAAACTCATCATGCGTGATCCGCTGTGTATACTTTTGTTTTATATTTTACACGTCCGATGTCCCGCGGTTCCACTACCGTAGGTATTATCGCTTTATCATAAAACGGTGGATCAGGCATATATAGCCCGCATATTTTACAGTGTGGGTGCGTGTGTAGCCTTGATTTCAAATATGGAGCAAATGGCTGATCTAATATAATAATAAAAAAAATTCGTCGAAGGTACGTTTCTGGTGTGTGTCACGCACATACACCAACTGATGCTGCCGTCCACCAAACTTTATCCCATGACATCAAAAACTTGTCTCCACCTAATTTTAGGCCATGACATCCAAAAAGTTGTAAATAACTCACACCACATACCCATTTATCAAAATTTCAGAAATTCATTTCTTATCTTGAATATGTTTGTTGGAGGAGTTGAATTCACAATATATACATTTTTTTTTTTGCTAATAAAAACTTTTTGATTGCTAATGCCAGTATTTGTTAAAAATGAATTTTCTTCTAGCCAAAGGTAGAATCATTTTCAGATTATAAAGCAATGGATAGACGGCATGTATAGAATTATGGATTGCATAATTAAATGGGAGGGGAGCAAGTTGCAACTGTCTAAAAATGGATGCAGTAAATAATTAAAATTCCGGCTGCATAGCGCTATTGGGTAGTGGGGCCGTCCGATCAGTAAATCACCGAAAGGAACGTGAGCCTGCTAGTTTGGTGCATCATTACATCATCAAACCATAATGAGAAATGAATGGACATGATTAGTTTTGAATGTTGTGTGCATAAAGTGGACCGTCGGGTGAGTACCACGGATTTTTGGTGCGTTTTCTTCTTTACTCGAGGCAGGGGAAGTTCCGTACTTGGCCGGAGTAGCTTGGATGGTACTGGCTGGTTTTGCCGGGGTATGGATGAAATGGTATATGAATAGACGTGATTTTTAATGGTAAAATTTTCCATTCTTAGGGATTGTTTGTTTGTTTATATAAAATAATTTTCAAATTAAAACTTTTGGTTCTTTACGGCTACCGTATTTTTAATTATTTCTTATATTTTTCTATATAATTATCATATTTTTCAATCATTTTTACATAATTATCCATACAACTAATCTATCTATTTTAATTTTATTCTATTTAGTTTACATTATTACCCTTATTTAGGGGTGTTAACGGATCGGGTTCGATGAATTGAAGCCTCATCTTAATCTTAACTTATTTAAAATATCTCAATCCTAATCCGTTTATTAACTCATTTAAAAAATTTCAACTCTAACCCGTTTAACGGATTGTATAATAAATAACCTGAAAAGCCTAAACTCCAGTAGATAATGGTCTCGTAGGAATAGACAAGTGGATATTTTTGGCGTAGGAGAAATGGAAATAAAGCAGTAACGGGAAAATGGAATTAAGACAGCGGTGGAAATGAAAATAAGGTGCTTTGAGGAAAACTTAAGAGGAAAAATAACCTAGAGGTTTGTGTGTGTGTGTGTGTATAACTTTAATGAGTTAAGTGAGTTAAATAGGTTGACGAATTAAACGGGTTGAACAGGTTATATGAGTTAAATGAATTACTAAACGGGTTGATGAGTTATAAAATCTTAACCCTAATCTATTTATTTAATTAAATGATTAAACGGTTTGGCGGATCATAACCCATTTATTCAAAATCCTCAACCCAAATCCAATTATAAATGGGTTGGATAAGCGGGTTGACGAGTTAATCATAACAATTAACACCCTACCCCTATTGTATCGCAACATTTTCTCTCATTTTAAAATTTTTTACACGAAAAATTTTTATAAATTTTTTTTTATTTTTCTAATACGTTCTTAATATAATATTTTATTTTCAAATATATAACAATTTTTCTCTTTTATGCTCATTATAAATTCTTATTGTCTAATACTCAACAACTTTGTTTGTCTAATTACCTCATTTCTTCTGTGATTGCCATTTGTTCATACATGCAGAGTACATGTAATGAATGGAATGAAATAGAATGCATATCAACCACTTTTTCCACTCACTTTTTATTGTAATTTGATATCTTAACTTTTTAAACATTATATTTTATTTATTTTTCACTGATTTTCTTGTATATTTTAAATAATTATCTTGTATATTGGTACCTTATTTCCGGCTTACCCTGGTTAATCACATTATTTTCATATTTTAAAACATTTATTTCACTTTATTTCTATCAATTACCAATTCTCAAACATTCTCTTCATAAAAAATTCCAAATATAATTATAATTCACATTCTAGGATATATTATCCATCTATAATCTCGTATTTTGACTAAGAATGTATTTAGGAAGCGATAAAATTTTTTGTTTGAGAATTTTTAAATTGGAAGAAAATTATATGATTTAACGAGAATAATGATGAAAATAAAGTACATAGGTTATTTGTATAAATAATTATACAGAAATAATTAAAAAGTATGATAGTTGTTTGAAAAAATAAAAAGAAATTATTAAAAATAAAGTAATCATAAAGAGTAAAAGATTTTAACTTAACAACTTTTACTTACTGCAAGACACGCCACAACATACTCCTAATAGCATGACACCGAACATCAAAATACGGTGAAATTTCATTGGATGGCCTATGGGCCGTGGCAGCACAACAAAATTAAATTGATTACAGTAAAGAAAATGGTGAATATCGTGTTTTTGTGAAAAGCTTATAATTCGCCTGCTGAGGTTCATGCTTTTTTTATTGACAAATATTTCATCAGTGGAAGTAGACCCAGGTATTGTGTTTTCTTTTTTTTCGGGGTAAAAGGATAAAGTGATGTGTAGTTCTCCCGGGTTTTATTAACTATTTAATTTAGATGCTTTTAAGAAAATGATAGTCCCGCTTTTCCCCCGAATTTTTAGGGGTTGCTCGCGTCAAAAGTATCAGGGGCCGCATCGATGCAGGAAAGATTGTAATGAAAATGTCAGTAGGGTCTTTAATTCTCACTCGCTGACTGCGCATGCATGATTGGACAGACCAATATCGCATGCACCGCACCATCAGTGACCGCACTCACAGTCACAGGAAGAAACATCGCGAGTGATAAGGACGGATCCCTGTGGATTAGGTGCCTTTGGACCATCGAACTTTCCTTGGTCGCAAATATGGGGTTGAAGGTAAGTGGGGTAATGGACAGCTCATTTGTGGCACCCGAGTCCTCTCCAAAGAAAAACAATCCCATAATTTATTATTTTTCACTCTCTGTATAATATTTAGTTATCTACCAGGAAAATACTATTCTCTATATTATTATTGTTGTTATTTATAATTTTATTTTTGATTACTTTCTTTTTCTAATTTAAATTATTTTATGGTTAGCATTATTCAGTACCATATAAATCAAACTTTAATTCGATATGGAAATGTTTGAGTGGAGGTTAGATTGTAAGTTAATTGTTTGAAAACGAGAGCTTAGCAAAAAAGTAATAGAAATTTTTTTGTCTACATTTACATACAAGCTACTACCAAAAAGACTAAAAAAATATTTGCATTCATTTCCTATTGTTTACAATTCTATAAGTTTACCTTATAAATTTCATTTGAAACAATTCCATCTACATATTTTGTTTACAAAAATATCCTTATTATCAATGTGTTTAGATTTTGTTAAGTCAAACTATTCAAATCTACTCAATGATCATGTGATTAAAGCATCATATATCTAAGGTTACCATATGTGATTGCATTTAGATGGAGCAAAGAATTTAATCAAAGTTTAAAGTGAAAAAATGTTTGCTAAGAAAATTTATCGACAATAAATTTTATTTTATATAGCTAATTTTTTAGTTGCATATGACATATGTTTGACTATTTTGGCTGTTATTTAATTACATATACTTAATTGCTTTTAAGTGATGGTATTTTGGTTAAATATAGTCATTTTATCTCAAATATAGTAAAAAAATTATGTTTAATATAACTATCAAAATTTTAGCTACAAATATTAATGAAAATTTGGCCGGAATAAAATAAAATTAAATTAAAATTTTGCCACGAAAGATGACACATAATAAATTTTATTATTGTGGTAGATAAGTGTAAGTACTCTCCAACATCACATAAGCGAACACAATTAGCTCAAAAATCATTTTGTTTCTCCACCTCTTTAATTGTTAAAATAGTTGTACTTTTGTTCTTCATCTTTTTATTCTTCTTATTATTTTTAAATTTTCTTATTAATGATTTATGGACATTATTTTCACTACTCTTTATGGGTGTGTTTGTTTCACATGAAAAAGTGTCAACTAAAACTTTTCCATCTAAAACTTTTCACTCTCCATAATTACT
>JAXCLR010000073.1:9392220-9402545 GCA_035584095.1 Annona squamosa
AATTATGGAGAGTGAAAAGTTTTAGATTGAAAAGTTTTAGTTGACATTTTTTTGCCCAAAACAAACACACCCTTAATCTATCCAACCAATTATCATGGGAAATTTTCAAATTTATTAGCAATTTATTTGAGTATTCATATAACTTGGTATTAGCAAATTCGTGAAGGTGAAGACTCGATATCTTTTTAATCCTTATTCGAGGAATTACACACAAAATAAATGGCCAAACATGTGGATTAGAAAGAAATGGTTACAAAATGGACGGTTCGGACCATTAACATACAATTATTCTATGTGGCTTTTTGGACTCGTGTGAATTTGAATTGGTAAATTCGTAGGATTTTAAGTTAAAAGTAGAAAATGAAATATTTTGTGTGATTGATATAAAATGATACAAATAAAGTTGAAATAAATAAGTTAATTAAAAATAAAATTGATTAAAATATAAAGATAAATTGAAAAAATAAAATTCTTAAATTCTTAAATTATTAATTAAGGAATGTTTTCACATGTTTTCTCATACCACTTAACTAAAGGTGCAACTTAGGTAAGATATTCATAGATACCTACCAACCTGACCTGAAATTAGGTAGAGTAGGGTAGAAATTATTATACAATTTTTTAAATAGAGTAAAAGTAATTTACATACGTTGGTTACCTAGAACTGACCTGGATGAGTTATATAAATAACTATAAATATGTACATATAAATAAACACATAACAGTTTCTATCCTCCATTCATCAATAAATTATTGTTGATGTAATTTCTTTATATATTTTTTTATAAATTGTATAAGGCTTGTATTTATAATAACAGATGATCATAACATAATACAGATGATGATGTTAATGTAATTATTATTATGGATAATGAATCTACAAAGAATGTAGAAATAAATGTAAACAATAACAAAATGAAATTAATTATAAATTGTAAAGTTTAAAATGTAAATAAATATTACTTTATATTATTTAAAACAACATAAATTTTTTTTTTTTCACGTATCATCATTAGTTATTATAGAAACCGATTCTGAACCAAAACTAACCCATGGGTAATGAATAGAATAAAGTAAAAACTGAATTTGTAAGAGTAGAGTAGAACAGGCTTTTTAAAAATAGAATATCCATAAAATCTCCCTAAATCTAACGGACCCAAATTGCACACTGCACGTCACCCGTTCACCTGATCAAGGGTCTCCTGAGTTTTAATGCCTTCAGTCGCCGAACAAGCCGCGCCTTGTAGACTTCAGTTCGGTACTACGGTGGAAGATGCTCATAGGGACGCATCCAAAAACGTTGACGCAGGAGTGCAGGACGTGGATTGCCCTCAAACTAGACAGTTCAAATCGTGCGGCCCAAGTTACAGAACCATCTATCTCCACAATGTAGAAGGAATAACAACAGGTCGATTTGGACCTAGGAGCGTTGGTGAAATGATAATTGGTAATTAGCGGGATTGTTCATTGATATCGATTTGAAAAATTGAAAAAATAATATGTTATGAGAAGAGTAAAGTAGAATTGAAAGATAATTATATGAAAATACATTAAAAATTATTAAAATATTGGAACAAAATGAAAAAAGGTGGGTAGGTAATTAATATATTTAATCATTTCATTCCATTCTGGTTACATAGTAATAGTTCCATATAACCCTTCAATTTTTAAAATATTAATAATTGATACAAAATTTAATTCATTTAATAATTATTATTTTTAAATCTAATTTCCCACCTTGAATGACCTTGTACTTAATAGAAATATATACTCTAAGGGAAGGATAACCTGGCCACTACTCTATTCAACTTTAAATTCTAAACCTTTCTAACTTAATGGATTCTGATTGCATGCACCTGTGAGCATGCCGCTACATGCTCTCGGGCGCATACACACATGTTTTAAAAATTTTTTTTAATTTTTTATAAAACTATTAATCTAAGTTTATTTAACATGTTTATAAATTTTTACCTTTTTTAGAGTATTTTAGATATTTATTTTTTATTTTTGAAAATCAATTAAATTACCTACATGCCACTGATTTTTAAAAATAAAAAATAAATACCCAAAATACTCCAAAATTGGTAAAAATTTATACACATATTAAATAGATATAGATTAACAATATTGTTAAAAAATTTTGAAAAAAATAAAAAAATAAGTGTACACTATAGGCTCCCGGACGCATGCAATCGAAGCCCTAACTTAAAACTTTGCACACACTCATGTCAATCACTTAAGAATCCAACTATCCGAGTGATGACAACCAAAGTTATAATTAATATCACTTATTTAGTTTAGAGATTAAGTTTCATCTGAATTAGGAATGTGTAAGGGACGCATTTGCTTAAAAATATATCTATAAATCAAGACAAATAATTAGATTTATTCACATACACATTAAAGTGTAATAATATTTCACAAAATCATTTATTCATATAATATTGATATTTTAAATGGTTTAGATGATAAAAATAATACTTAAAATTGATATTTAATATTAAATTACTATATTTTATTCTATTAATTTTATACATTTGTAAATAAAGCCCATATACAATAATACTAAACAAATTAAAAGATTTCATGATAATATAAATATTATAAAATATAATAAATAAAGTGAATTTTTCATAGAAGGTATTAAAAATGAAAGAAATTACATAAAAGAAGGGACTTAAAAGAAGTATAGCTCTTGTCTTTCAACAAATTTATTAGGGAGCTTAATTATACATATCATGTAGTATTTTAATTTAAAATATAACATCTCTCAAATGTATTCAATCTATATACAAAATTTTGCCATTTTATAATACTTCTATATACTTATTTTTTATTTTTTAAATCGAATTCTTTAGAGGGTGAAAAATGACTTAAATGCTCTTGAAATTGGTGACTTTCATATGTAAAAATATTATAAAATAACAAAACTTGATATATTGATTAAACACAATTAGGAAAATACATGTATGAAAAAAAATCAAATAAAATAAAAATAAGAAAAAATAAATGAATGTTGTTGCATTGGTGCATGCAATCACGATGTTGTACGCCTAAAATTAACATGTAGATTTGTGAAGAAAAAAAAAAAAAAAACTAATTACAAAAATAAATAAATGTTGTATTTTAACTTAAAATATATCATGATGTATATCATCAAGCTCCAAATCTAATACCTTACCAATCCCATTCAAAATCTTAGGATCATTTGAAACACCCATTGTCAAATTTTTTTTTTTTCAAAAAAGCAGTACGGAAAGTTTTTTCATAAAAAAAAGATTGTTATATACTAAGAACGAAAAATGAATGGAAAATAAAACGGAAAATACTATCTCACCCTCACTTGACAGCTCAGCAATCAATATTTTACAACGTAAGCGGCTTGAAAATTAGGACCGCCACGCTTCATCAACCATCACACCCAGCAGGAAGCATGATGACAAGGATGATTTCTGCCACAGCTGGCTTGAGAGTGGCATTAGGAATTGTGGAATACCTTTCAAACATGTAGTAGTACGTAGCCGGCTAGCAGCACTCCGTTGATCACAGATTACAGAGGTTAAACTTGCTACCACTCACGAGTTTTGCAGTCCCAACCCCCATGCCTTACCACAGTCTTTAACATTTCAGATAAGATGGGACCACGCCAGGAAGGTTGAAGTTCCCACAAGAAGGTAGTCCAAGATTCATTTAGTACCCTGTCCAAGGTGAGCGAACGAGAAAAGGAAGAAATGAAGATAAGAGTCCAAAATAGGAAAAATGTTATTATGTGTTAAAATGAAAAAAATTGCATTGAAAATAATTAATCCATCCAACTCACGGACACTCCAAAAAAAAAAAAAAAAAAAGAAGTTATCAAACGCTATTTTCCATTGATTAACAAAATGTTCTTTCTCCTCTTCTTCCTGCTACCCTTTCCCTCATTCCCTCATTGCCAGGGAAGAAGAAGAACAAAGACGTGTTCATTTCTAAGCTATAACGCAACTAGAATATAAAACATACATGTACAAAACACTGTAAAGTCTTCCCATGTTGTACGTGCTGTGCTAATCAAATGGGCAAGAAGAAAATATCACCCAAATTGCCAAAAGCGTTCATCTGCCTCTTATCCAAGCCAAGCACCTTCACACTCTGCCTCATGCTGAGTTAATGGCATGGCACAGATTAACCCCTATGTCATTTGGACAGACCGGGTAAAACACAACCAAACCATGCTTGCTGTTGGAACTGTCATTTCTAGCATCCTGCTTGGAAATCGAAGACCTATGGAAAATGCATGACTCCATTAAGCGTTCGTATCTCTCGTTTGTGCAGACGTGAACTGAGCAGGTGGCTTTGTGAGGAATTTCCCCTTGCCTTTTGCCTCTCACCAGGAGCGTGGACTGTGAGATGTGAAGAATCTGAAATCTGGGTGACTGACATTAAGATGTCTTAGCCAGTTGCCTGCAGATTGCAGAAGGGTGTCTGCAGCTAGTTTCTCACACCCTCCTGGAGTCCATGTGGATGCTCCAAACTTGTAGGAGGCTAGTCCAAGAGCTGGGAGAGAGATTACCAGGGAATCAGCAATGCCATCATATCTGGTGACAGTATAAGCAGGAACATTGCTTGTATCTGGATGAAGACAAGAATAATGAGCCTTAGGCAGACACCACCATGCTTACTCCCAGAAACATAACCAACCAAATGAGAAACCAAAAAGGCTACCAAGCACAAGCACGCCGATGCAGAATGTTTGGGAGATAGAGATCAACTGACCTAAGTATCTGCAGCAGTGTGCATAGCACACTACAAGAAGTTAACTCGCAGGCATTGAACATTGTATAAGTTGGCCATAGTCATCATGTTTGTATCCCAAACATACTATCGCTTCATGCATCACACGCTTACAAATCACATGCATACATGGGGCAGGGCACACCAGATAAACAATAAGATTACATTTACATGGCTAAAGCAGGAATAGAGGGCTTTGAATAGTGATTTACCAGATACCAATGTCATGGGGACATGATTTTGAGTCAGGATTTCAAGCCAAATGAAGTTGAGTAATGTTCTCCCAAAGAATGTGTAACAACTTCTCGAAAAGCAATGGGAGATTAACTGAAAAAACATCGTTACCTTTCCTCAAAGTAGAAAGAGAATGGAAGGTCAAGAAATGGGCATCCAAATCTTTTAGAGTTGGTCCTGTGGGTATTCTGTATATGGGATACCTGCAATTAATGAAAGATGTTCAGAAGCTGGAAGGATGACAGGGCATTCTCGGTTGGGGAGAAATTATCGTTTCATACCAAGAAACAGACATCCAACTATCTGGCAACAAGTCACAACTTCTTAGTGTCTTCAACTCAGGACAGTGATTTGAAAGATCTGAAATCTGTCAAACACGAATAACTTGGCACGGAAAGGAAATAAAACATCAAATATTTTGGGACAATTATCACAACTTACACGTCTAAATTTGCACAAAAATGAGACTCATATGCATCCATTTCCACATGAGCTTTAGGGCAAGTTCTGGATCTCATCCCATTAGATGAAATGTGATGAAATTTTCCATTTCCATAAAGACTTTTTCCATTGCTGATGGTGCTTTCCTCATTCTAATATAATCTCTCATTTTCCAATACCCAACTAAATATTATCCAAATCCAATTTCATTGGAATGATTCCAAACAGGCCCTAATCTGACAGGGCTTCACCACCAGATGGAATGTAGAAAATTACTACACAGATTTATAATCTTTATCGTACACACGTCAAATTCGTAATTGTTTAGCCTCACCCCAAGAGCTCTACAGTTTGATCCAGAGCAATGGTAGAATGCAAAAGGATCTAATGCTTTCTATATATCTGGGTCAGTTACTTCGTTATTTTTTTTTTCTCTGGATAAAGATTGCGGGAAAAGGGGCTTGCCTTGTCAGCTAGTGGTGCACGGATGCATGGGAGGTCCTGTTCCAAAAATTCAAAGAGCAGGTGATTTCGGGAATTTCCAAGCTCTCCATCATCATTAGAATAATCTTCTTCGTTCACAAAACCATTCTCTCTCAAAGAAAGTCTGTCCATTCTACATATGACCTCGGCTTCCGGATGGCGACAATTGAACTGCTCCCTCAAAGATTTAAAGTCCCCCTTAAGCTTAGAATCACCTATTCCATCACTGCTTGAATCCACGCAACAGTCATCATCACTCTCATCATCAGATTGCCTACCACACCACAGGCCACACAAACATCAACATCAGGTTAGAGTCAATGGAATTAGCTGAAATTCATGATGAGCCGAGAGCACAAACATTTTCTGTTCAGATCACAGACTGCATGCAAAAACTATTCCATTAGCTATTAGTGATATAGATAATGCTTCAAGACACAAAATAAATCAAAGACAATGGAACTTCAAAATCTCTCCCTTTCCCTTCAGCAGGAATGACCCATTAATAAGATCAAGGATCACAAGACAAATGAAATATGGCCATAACAAAATTGGGTTGTTAAAATCCTAGGCATCAAAATCACGCGAATCACTACAACAGAAATCCTAAAACAAAAGGCCCTTAATGCATCCTGACACGGAAACTTGTATTAGTTTCACGAAATTTCATGACTCGTCAGCTTAATATAATATAAAATATCATAGAATTTCATTATTTCAATGCAGCCAAGTGCACTTCAAGAAAACCAACATTGAGATCCCAGCTCACAATTAATAGGAAGGCAAGAACATGCCCAGCCATAAGTAGGCTGCTAGTCCAGAACCACAACAGCCAATAAAATGCTAGCATTAGGGCAGAAATTGAATCCCAATTCTTAGTAGTACTTCATGGAACCCACTGGCAAGATGATCAATGACGCATGCATATTCCAATTTATCGATATGGAAAAAAAATTCGATTGTGAAAAGGAATTAAATAAGTTGATGGCAGAAGTAAAAGGATGCCATAAGTGTCAAAAGCACGGCTGGTGAACCATTTTTTCTTTCTCCAAAACTGTAATAAGGCTACAACCATTTTAAGAGTGTGTTTGGCAATTAACAAAAAATGTCAAGTTAAGACTTTTCAATCTAAAACTTTTCACTCTCCATAATTATTATATTTTTTAATCATTTTTTCACATTTTCCTATACAACTACCCTACTTTTCAATCATTTCTACACAACTATCCACACAACTAACTTATCTATTTTAACTTTATCCTCTTTACTACTCATCATGACCCCTATCATATCACATCATTTGTCAACTTTTACTCTCTAAAACTTTTCATCAAAAATTTTATTCATTACCAAACATACCCTAAATTTCCACACTCAAAATTTACTTATTTATAATTTGAAAATTGAAAATAGATGCAAAAACTTATAATTATAGAAGTATCGACTGTAGATACAATAGAAGAACAATTAACATTTCATGCCAAAATCATGCTAAAAGTATTCAGGAAAATATGCAGAAATCAGCATGGATAAAGATGATCAACCAGATGCTGGAACTAAAGTCAATATTCATGCCCAAAACATACTATCTACCTTTTAGATATCAAAATGTTTAGCTAGTTTAAAATTTGTCTGCCTTTCAGAGGAAAAGTAACTTCCTTGCCACTCCCTGACAATTAAAGGACAACTTCCACATGTACTCAAAACATGAAAAAACAGTGGTTTTCTAAGTTTCATATAAATGAGATAATTGATGAATGAATTTAGCAACAAGAATATCAATTCACATTAACTGTAAGTCCATATGGTTAAATTAGGGTCCATACATACGGAGTTCAATACCCTTCTTGATGAGACCTGGGATGAAGAACATCTTTATTATGTCTCACCAAATCCAAGCTAGAAATGAATGTGAAAAATAGCAGCTATTTGAGCCTTAACATTCAAAATGTTAAAAAACAGAGAGAAAGTAATGCAGCGTCTGTGGTATTGAAGATTCCCTTCCCCTTGTAAACCTAAAATATTGGTTAATTAGAGCTAATGGTGGTGAATGATAATTATTTTACTCAATTTATCCACAATGACAATAACTATCATAACAAAAAAGAATATCAGAATGAAAAGACCAACAGTCTTTTTCCCTAAATTTTATCCAAAATGTCCTGTTGCAAATGATGTGTGCCAATCTGATAAGAGCTTTGTCAACATGATAACATCAAATTTAAATTGAATTTGCCTCCTTCATTTTTTGGATATAGAATTAAAAAGAAAAAAAAAAGTTTAGGAAAAGCAAAGAGACGGCCAAAGCAGTAAATCCTCTATGAGTGGAACCCTCAAAATAATTTCACAGAACACAATGATGCAAACGTGCATATGTTGTGAGCATCCTTCAAACCACATAAGCATAAGCCCACAGAATGGTCGGAGTTCAGTAGCATCTAAAGGTATGCTTCCATAAAAGCCATCACGCAAAAAATGAAATAAGAAAAAAAAATGAAAGAAATAGCAAAGATAAGGGGTAAGAAACTAGAAAGAACATATCACACATGCGAATGGTTTCGTGAAATAATTTAACAAGCAATTGCATACTGGCAAAAGTCAAACGACTATCATTATATTGCTATGCAACGGACCATTGTATCACTGTATAACAGGTTCCTAGCTAAAGAGTTGATTACTCCAATACATGTTGACTGTAAGCTGTAGCAACAACTTCCTGGGGCTGCATTTCAGACATGCTGTCAAATTAAGATAGCAGTATTGAGTACAATGAACTGAAGATGAATGAATTTCAACAACAGTAAATTCATTAAACATGTAGCCGAATATTGGCAACCATAGCTCTAGCAGCAAAAAACAGCTATACCATGCAAGAGTTGGGCCCTGACATGAACATCATCAATTTACAAAATCATGTTGAAACTAGTGGAAGAACAATGGGCCGCTTGGGCGGGTTTCCTATCCATTTGTTACCGGAAGTTACAGCGGATTTCATTCCTCAGCAATTTTTGCCTACTAGGAAAGAACTCCTGCTCAGAGCTTGGCAAAATTATTTTTGCTAAATTTCAAAGTCAGAGCAAGTCCATTGCAGGACGCGTTTGATGAATGTACCGCCGTCATAATAATTATCTGAGAAAACTGAATAGTCAAAAATAACAAGAAATTTCAATGGTCCAACCAAACCCCCCAAGATTTCACCAGCAGTAAACAGCATTCTTTAACTCGAATCAGCAACCAAATACAATAATCCACAAACAATAAACAAGGGTACTCCCGCATTTTCGATCAATCCACACAGCGAATTCAAATATCACATGGCATCAGACCATCAGGTCACACGATTACCTCGAATCTCCATTCATCCCAGCTGATTCCGTATAAAGCTGGATGCCCGATAGATAAGGCACGTAATACTGCACTACGCAATCGCCGCCGTTCAATACAAGTGGCACAGCAGCACCGTACGCGCTCCACTCTTTAAACGAGTCCCAGAGATCGCCCAAGGTGAAGCAAGCGGCATCGCACTTCCGCAATCCCCTCATCATCGCCTACCGAAACCCACGCTAGAATCACCGTAAAAATCCACCAAGAGGAATGGTGCGGGAAAGACGGAAGGATTACCTTGGATGGATGCTTCGATGGGACCGAGGGCGTGGTTGACTTCAAGAACCGCTCGAGGTTGCCAAAGGAAGGCTCCGCCGCCGTCGACGGCTGCTCACCGCGCTGTCCTCGGCCTTCGGCGCGACAATTATCCGGAATTACAACCCTCCAATTGGCCAACTGCTGCTGATGGCTGTGGTAACACCAATCGGACTTCATGACACCGCAAAATCCATCTCGGGAAGGAGAGAACTGTAATTCTGTTTCCAACATCTCGCAAAATTTTTTTTTTTTAAAAAAAACCTTGCTTTCTAGTAAAATCAGAGTTTCGGATGCGGCGAAGAAAAGAAAAATCCGACGTTCGGATTTCGAAGAACTCCCGTTTCAAGTTTCGCCTTTTAACCCCTCTCGTTTTGAAGGAAAGTGTGACAGAAAGAAGAAGACGAAGAAGAAAGAAAAGCGACCCCTTTTAAATCGTAGCGGAAAGATGTTCGACAGTGACAGTCCGAAGTGCCACGTGGAGTCTTTTTGACGGTGGGGATGCTGAGCGGCGTGTCGTGCCTGGTGCCTAGGATAACGTGGACGTCAGGTTTTAAGGATAAGTAAGGGTTTAATTCACTAATAAGTAGCTAATTCTTTTTGGATAAATACTAATAAGTGGCTAATTAAGTTCAGCTAATTCACCACTGAGGTTGTGCCTTAGTGGTGTAGGACATAGCCTCACAAGTAGGTGGTCCTGGGTTCAAATCTCCCCCGCAGCATTTCTGAAGTGGTGGCGTTGCAAGTCTCCTCAA
>JAXCLR010000073.1:9415516-9433701 GCA_035584095.1 Annona squamosa
ACTCAAATTAGTCTTTGTTAATCATCAAAACTTAAGCTTTGGTCAATTTTGTTTTGTTTTAAACATTGTTTCCAACACATCAATCCCAAGGGTAGAGGAAGAAATCAAGTGAAACCGCAGGAAGTAGAAATTCATTGGAAAGTCGCTAACCGAGTCAAGGTCAACCTTCTGCAACTATTCCTAGAAGCCCTAGCCTCAAGAAAAGACAACCCACGAGGGGTTTTGCCCTACGGGACCTGGATTACCAAAATCCTAGAGCATTTTGAGGTCGACATAGAAGGGGAGCCATTCAAGGTACTGAAGCCGACGAATGCCATTAATAAGGCCTTGCTCCAATGCATGAAAAATGTGTAGTTAAGAGCAGAAAGAATACACGAAAGAATGAGTGGACCAGTTCCAGAGGAAGCTGAGGATGCACAGGCTCAAGGGGAGTAGCCCCCGCCACCAAAAGAGGAGCAACCCGCTCCACCACAAGACGCGGCTGAGGCTCTTGCTTCACCTGTATCACATGGATCCTGTTCGCCTTATGGTTCAGAGATCCCTGATCCCGCTCCTAGGCTACCATCTTGGGATACTTCAGTCAATGCGATCCGGGAGCAACTAGAACAAATTGAGGATCGCTTGACAAATTAGATTGTCGAGATCCTAAATGCAGTAATGGATATGCATTCCCGACAAGATCACATAGATTAGGAACTTAGGATGATCTGATATCATTTGGCATCTGGGAGCCAAAGACATCAGCCTATACCCAAACTAGATCCATTTGACACCAAATTAATTTATCAAGATCCAACTCCGGCCCCCGTCTCATCATTTTACTCATCAGCCCATGTATGACCTATCCGACCTACCCAAACTCCATATTCCATATCGGCATTCTTATATGCCAAATCTCATCAGATCAACCCCTATTCGATCTATTGACAAAAAGGGGAAGAATAGTAGAATTTTGAGTTTAGATTTTTAGGATCTTGGGTTGGGTAGCTTATATATAGGTTTTATTTGCTTTTGAAACTTGTATGAAACATTTTCTAATTATATATGAAAAAGTTATTTATGAAAAGATTGATTACTTGTGTTCTGTTTTATGTTATGCTATGATTACTTGCGTTATGCTTTGATTACTTGAAATGGTTGTTTGGATAGATTCGACTTGTGATTATTGGAAACAAGATATGCAAATGTTAAAAATGAAATATGCATGACACTTTCAATAAGTTCAAAAGGCAAATGACTTAAGATTATCCTAAAAATGTCAAAATAGGATAAAATGATATATTGAAAGGTATAAACTCAAATTGATTTTATCAATCATCAAAAAGGGAGAGATTGTTGGAAACAACTGTTAAAATCAAATGCAAAATACCTAAAGCATATGTTTTGATGATTAACAACTCAATTTGAGATAGTTTTAGCTACTAATATGTTTTTTACAATGTTTAAGGATATAAATATGAAATATATAAAGTATAACAGGCAAAGTCGACTCCAACGTAGATTTCAATCCTCATTTTTTGAACAGTGCTGAAATTGGGGACCAAAAGCTGCTGAAGTCGCAAATGAAGTCGACTCCAATTGCAACTTGGGCGAAGTTGCAGACCAAGTCGACTCCAACTTCGACTTCAGACTGACAGTGCAGAATTTGAAGAGCTAAGTCATACACCAAGTTGACTCTATGCCAAACTGGAGTGAAGTTGAAGGCCAAGTCGACTCAAACACTCGACTTCGAACAAATAAAGATCAAAACAATTCCAAAGCAAGAAAGGTTGCATGAATCCATTATGATGGATCAAGAACACACACTTGGATAGTTTACATACATTCCAAGAGTCAAGAATTCAAGACATAGAGTCAAAAGGTCTCAAGCTAAATTAACCCTATAGAATTTCAAATGATACAAATCAAAGGAAAAATATTTAATTTGAAGAAATTAAAGTTACCAAAGTCATTTCAAAAAGTTTAAGCTCACTTGGCACGATAAGGAGGTCAAGTCGCAAACGAAGTCGACTCCAGCAGCAATTTGGGTTAAGTCTCAGACCAAGTCGACCTGAAAGATAGACTTGGAAGTTGGAGGAATATGAAGTCGCACCTGAAGTCAACTCCACTTGTGACTTGGGTCAAGTCCAAGACCAAGTTGACCCAAGGAAAAACTTAAACAACCTGCTCACAGCTGAAGTCACACCCAAAGTCGCCTTTAACATGCGACTTGGGCAAAGTCGCACCCAAAGTCGACTCCACGTGCGACTTGGGTCGCAACATTCAAATTTTTGAACATTGGGTCAACATTCGAATTTATTACGCGCCAACCAACTCTTTGACATTCAAAACTTTCCTCTTATTATATATAGACACTCAAGTAAACATGGAAACTAAGAAGATTGAGCAAAAAAAGAGGAAACGGAAGCTACCAAGTTCTATATTCCACTTTCTTCTAAAATTAAGTGATCTGTACATGTTTTGAAGGGAGAACGAGCTTCAACTTGCTGTTTGCTTTAACACCAATCAATTCATCACTTTTGAATTCTTTTGCAAGCTGAAACTTGCCTACGCAAATTTGTAAAGTGTAGATTTCTTTCATTTCATTTTGTTATTCGATTTTTTATGCTTGGTTTGATTTTGATGTTTCAAACCGAGTGATAGCAAAGTAGAGTTGTGACTGGAGTAGAGACTTGTCTCCTACTTGTTGCTACATGCTATATATGCCCCCCTAGATCTAGAATTTAGAAGAGAGCGGAGGCTTTAGATGTATATGCCCACTAAAGCTAGAATCTAGAAGACAACTGAGGCTTTAATTTTATTCGCGAAATACATAGTGGAACCCATGTCACAAGATGTGTGAGTTTGGAAGAATAGAGTAGGTAAAGTTACCCGAACCACTATAAATCTTGTCCATTGTTTTCCCTTTTCGCTTTCATTTTCTTATTGCTTTCCATTTGTTTCATTAAAGGGGATTAAACTAAACTGAGGTAAAGTTTCTAATTTAAGTTGAAACATTTTAAATACCCGATTCACCCTTCCCTTCTTGGGTAATTGTCATTAACTCGTGTCATTAACTCGGGATCAACAATATATGTGTGTGAATTTTGCTTCTTTGAAACCCTTCATTTATGTAACCTCTTCCATGCACTTTAATATTTAATGGGAAATTTATTACATTTATTGTATTTAGTATTATTTATTGTTAGATGTCTTGTATTTTGCTCAAATTAGGGTTGCGTATTCTACATATCTTAGTTGAGTGGGTCTAAGTTTGCATATGAGTTACGCAAAATTGTATGCGGGAGTTATAAACAGACATGTGGTCTATAGGGTTTAAAGAGGAAGATCAAAGAGAGAGTTTAGAGAGTCTCGGTGTAAGAGATTCTCTGAGAGAGGCAGTCTTTTGCCTATAGGAGGAAAGTTGTAATTAGTTTGGTGATTAATTAATTACTCTTTTTTTATACTTGAAATTAATTTCAACACTAACAAATTGGTATCAGAGCGCAGTTTGTGGGGTTTTTCCAATTCAGTCAAATTTGGAGGTGTTGAGGGGAGATTTGCAAGCAAATTTAACAGTTCAGACTGTGACAGATCTGATTTGGATGGTCAAATCGTGCTCAGATCATGCACGGATTGAGGCAGATGGCTTGTGGCGGTGAGCGACTGGCGCCGAAACAGATTTGAACGGAGCCGATTTCTCAGGTGGTGAAAGACTTCCGTCCAGCGTGTAGGAGAACAATAGGGTGGATGGATAATGGTCTGCAAGCAACCAAATCTGGACAACAATAGGCGGCAAATCCAGTGGGTTTTTCGGCTTGTCTTCGTGCGACTTGGAGAAGGCAAATGAACGAGGAAAATCTAGCAGTGATGAGCAGAGGCAACCCAAAAAATTTTTAGGTTCGATGACGAACCGGTGGCAGGTAACTAGTAGTGGAGAAGAAGAGGGTGGCATCAGCTTTAGGCTCAGTTTTTCCGACGGCCGAAGAAGATCTTTGGTGCAGCGACGACGTGCTTAGGGTCGGATCCCGGTGGGTAATCTATCCACTGGTACCGATATCCAATATGGCAACAAACGGTCGATGGTGCGTGAGGTAGTTGGGTGGCGGCACTGGGGCTCTGAAGCGATTTGGTTTTGGAAGGTGACAAACTGTGGTCCATCTATCGCAATGAAAAGAAATCTATGTTTATTTTGGGCAGATTTTGTTGCGGTAAAATCTAGTGATTCTGGCGTCCGATTTAGGTGATTCAAGAGATATTTTCTACATTTCGAGGTGCTCTGAATCACATGGACGGTTCAGAATTTGAAGAATTTCAAATATGGCGAGTATAAAGGGGTCCAATTTTGCGGTGGAGCCATTTAATTGGCAAAATGATTTTACCCTATGGCAGCAACAGGTAAAGAATATTCTAACTCGAGAAGGGACAGTCAAAGCATTGAAGAAAGAATCCGAGAAGCCCGAGAAGATGAGTGATGATGAATGGCAGACTATGAGAGATTTGGCGACTAGTACAATTCAGATGTTTCTTGCAGATAATACTCTTCGGGAGGTGATCAGGTTGACAAATCCTGAAGAAATTTGAACAAAATTAGAAACCAGATATAAATCTAAATCTTTAACTGATAGATTATATCTGAAAAAGAAAATATATGCATTGAAATTTGAAGAGCCTGGAGATCTTAGGAAGCACTTGGATGAATTTAATAGAATCGCAATAGATTTAACTACTTTGGGAGAGAAAATTAAAGAAGAGGACAAGGCATTACTTCTATTGGCCTCATTACCTGACTCGTTTGATTACATTATGACAACGTTGTTGTTCGAGAAAGATACCTTGGAGCTTGATGATGTTCTTCCTTCTCTACTATTGAATGAAACTCATAAAAAGAACAACGGTAATGGTCTTTAGGTAGTGAGAATGTTTTGGCTATGACTGGTGGTCGACAATACAAATCAAATAGTCCCAGCGGATCCAGAAGTTCATCCAAATCGAGTATAAAGGTTGAGTGCTGGGAATGTGGCAAGAAGGATCACATGAAAAGAGTCTGCTATAAATGGAAGCAGAGACAAAGGAAAAATAAAGAGAAAGAAAAGGATAAGGGGAAAGAGAAGGCAACTGATGAATCGTCTGATTATTCCTCAATAGTTGTGGATTCGGATAGTCATGTGTTGCTTACAGCAGAAGCAACGACAAGTAGTGATGATTGGATCTTGGATTTAGGATGCTCCTTTCATATGCGTGCAGCCAAGGAACAATGTAGTTCGTACAAGAAATGCGATGATGGTACTATAAGGATGGAAAGTAAGGCAAGAAGCAGAGTTGCTGGCATTGCTACAATACAAATTTGCATATTTGATGGAGTTGTACGGATGTTGAGTAATGCGAGGCATGTTCCTGATTTGTAGATGAATTTGATTTCATTAGAAACTTAGACTCTAGAGGTTTCGAGATTTCAACTGTTGGTGGAGTTCTCAAGGTGTCAAAAGGATCTACGGTTGTGATAAAAGGTCAAAAGACTGGAAGTCTCTATAGACTTGTAGGGAGTGTGCAAATAGGTAGAGTTCCTGTGAGGCCACTGAAGGTCATGATGCATAGGTAAGCTGTACCCAACACCCAAGAAGAGTGTGACAGACCGTGCAAGTTCGAGCATGGTTAGAAGATCGCAGAGCGAGCAGTTGCGGACACAAGTTTCTCTATGAACTAGTTGGCTTGTTGTGTGCAGAATTCAAGCAAAGGTAAAGATTTGTTAGATATCTTATATTTTGCTAATATTTTAATACTAAATATTAATTTTAAAGTTTTACTTTCAAATTTTAAACAATTTAAAATGACATTATTATGTAAGCAAATGATTTTATAAAGTATTATTACATTATAATACATATGTAAATGGATCTAAGTATTTTTTATAATTTATATATAAATATAAATTTTTCAACAAATGTAGTCCATATACATTTTTTTATTTTATGCCCATATGCATATTTGATTTAAATGAAATTTAGTCTCTTTGCTAAATAAATGACGTTAAATGCAATGAGTGAACTAAATTTCACACAATCATCAAGATATTAAAAATGAAATAGCTTATGAGGATCATTTCTAAGTAATTCGATTATATAGGAGTAAAGTCAGGTATACTTATTATTCCATAAACATTTCACTATTTTAAATCATTTAAATATTAATAAATTTAATATTTATAATTCCTAAAATTATATGTTAAACTTAAAATCCATCACTTTAATAATCAAAACATGCAGGAAAATTAAATAGAATCTTTTATAAACTATATTCATTAAGCATAAATATAATATATTAAAAATTAAAACAAATTAACATGATCAAAATATTTTAAAAATTAACATCATTGACGAACTTCCAAAAAGACGTAATTTAATTTTTCTTTTAATCTATTCATACTGCTTGAAACGGTAAGTGGCACGACCATGGTTCAAGGTTGGTTCGATTTTTAAGCATATAATCGGACCAGTTATAAATGAACTAAATATGTTGCCGGTTCCTGGCTAAAGCAGTACGAATGAGCTGGTATGATCTAGTTTAGATAATAGTGGGTAGTATAAAAAATATTAAAATATGTACAATAATCAACATGAGATAATTTACTAGTTAAAATATCAAATTAAATAAAAAGATGCATAAAAGTGGGAAAAAAGAGTAAAAAAATTCCATCGATTCTTTGAAATTATGTTCTTTCGTCAACTTGCTTATTTTATTCATGCACCTAGTAGTCAATTTTAAAAGAAAATGCTAGGGTGCAGTCAGTTGCAAATGACCACCATATTGATGATAAAATCGAAATATAACTCATCCACTTTTATGAGTGCCATCCAATGGTGAAAAATCATGATTTAATTTTAGTATCAATTCTAAAATCCTCATCACGGAGGACACAATTATAAAATTCCTATTATAAGGGGGCTAAATTGCAAAAACTCCTTATGCAAAGGAGGAAAATCCAACTAGGGTGCACTGCATTTTGGCCCCCACCCCCACGCATACACATGATCACTTGGCCATAAAGTCGGTGGCCGCTCATACACATCTTTGGGATACTTTGAAACACCCTCTAATATATCTTAAGTATTTATATCTTTCTAGAAACTACCAAATTCTAAATATTATAATTTTTCTTAATTAGGGTGTACTTGTTTACACTAAAATTTTTTTTTAAAATTAAAGGTAAATATTTGTCAAACTAAAACATTTCACTTTTTATAATTATTCTATTAGTAAATTATTTTTTACTTCTTCTTATATAGCTATCTTACTTTTCAAATATTTATACATAACTACCATACAACTAACTTATTTATTTTAACTTTATTATCTTTATGACTTATCATTACCTCTATCCTATAACATCATTTTTTTTACCAAATTAAAACTTTCGTACCAAAAAATTTTCATCCAAAATTTTTGTCACTTTCCAAACACACTCAAAATATTTTGATGAAAACCTTTATGTTGTGTTTGGGAAGTGATAAAACTTTTAATAAAATTTTTTTTGAAATATAAGAAAATGATATGATATGATAAGAGTAATGATGAAAAGCAGAGAGCATAAAGTTAAAATATGTAGGTTAGTTATATATAAATGATTGAAAAATATAGTAATTGTATAGTAAAAAATAAAAAATTAATTTAAAAAGGGTGAAATGGTGAGTACAAAATTTTAAATGTTAACAAACACCCCCCCCCTAAATCTAAAATTTTTTTCTTTTTATAATTACGCTATTTTTTAATTATTTCTTTATATAATTCTATACAAGTATCTTATTTTTAGTCATTTCTACAAAATTAACATATAACTAATCTATCTATTTCACTTTTATTCACTTTACTCTTTGATATTACTTATTATATTATATTATATTTTCTATTTCAAGAACTTTTACACAAATAACTTTTCATCCAAAAACTTTTATGAGTTACTGCCAAACACACCCTTCATCACTCATGTCCAAAAAATGCAAATATTGCCAACAAGGCTTTGGTAGCCACCGTTTCTACCACAATGCAGATGAGGGTTAAGTCACAGGAGCCGCAAAAGGTACACTGTGAAGTTAGCAACAATTGTCTCCTCAATTCTATGGGAGTATCCACAATATAGAATAAATTAAAAATATTATTAGATATATGTCATAGTATTATAAGCAATTTATAAGAATATGTCAGAGTTTCGTTGAAAAATACGAGTTTTTTTTTTTTTTTTGATTGGGAGATATTTACATACATCTCAATATGTAATACACTGAAAGCTCTGAGACATTCTTACAAAGCTGGAGATACAACTCCACTAAATAATCAGGAAGACACAGCTTCCAACAATCAAACGGGAGACCACTGCTCCCACAACGACCGGACGGGAGACACAGCTCCCACTAGTCAACTATTGGCATCCACAACATAACCTCGCATGACCTCGCACCTGGCGGGGATCGAACGCACGACCGGACGGAACTGCTATCCAAGCCGTGACCACCGAGACACAAGTCTCGGTGGTGAGCCAACTTAACTTGGCCACAATAAAAACCATACTATTTGCAAACTTGAGTCAACTCACTGACCATAACAAAGACCGCACTCTTTGTAAATCTGAAGTCAACTCATTAGAGCCTACAAAATTAGTGATTGGCAGCAACATGGTGTTTTTTCGTGAATAGATGTGGGGTTTTTGACTGTTAAGATCAATAGTGATGGTTCCAGCATCTGCAAATCGTCATTCGCTAGCATCTATGAAGAAGAGAAGCTGCTACATCAGGCGATCATCTGTCTTACCAATTAGGGGTGCAAATCAGTTCGAGTTGTACCGGGTCTGAATGAACCCAAACTTCAAGCCTACTAGGTTTAGGTGAACCCAAACCTTAATACTAAAATCCAGGTTGGGGTCAAGTTAGCATTGGTTTTGGGTTGAAATTCAGATTATTTTCAAACTAATAAAAGTTGAAATTATTGATAGATATAACAAAAATTTTGAACATTATTGCATTCATATATTAATAATTTACACATTAATGTATTTACATGACCTATGATATCTTTGGTTTGGATGAAAGTTTATATTTTAATTAAAAGATAATTGTTAATACAATGTACCTAATGATTTTTCACATAATAAACAAGGTAATAGAATAAATGAGATTACATGAAATCGTTATTCAAAGTTCAATAAAAATAAGATGTATATCTCGTAATTAATTAGTATATATGTAATAATTTTAAAAAGTTGGTATATTTATAATTATTAATAAATAAAGTTAATGTAGATTTAATATATTAAACTTTTATGGAGAAATGTATATGACATTTAGGTTTTAGAATAAGCGTTTTACAATTTAATTAAGTTATGATTATATGTGATAACTTTCATCACAATTATAGTTGAACTACTTAATGCGTAAACAAATATACTTGTTTTAATGAATTGGGGAGAATATTAAGTTTGGATTGAGTCGGGTTGAAATGAGGTCTAATTTGAAAAAATTTTGAAAAATAAAACCTAAACTCAGTTTTGAAACTAGGTTGGTCGAGTTAGGCAGGTTCGGGCCGACCCAGTACCAAGTTGCACCTCCATCGCTAATACTATGAATGAGGAAGGAGAAGGAAGTGGCAATAGGTGTGAATCATCGGCAACCTCAGTTGTTAGTGTAAAGCAAAGGCAACTACCGATTTCTTGTAGCTACCGAAAATGAGTAAGAAAAAAAGGCAGTGCAGCAAGTAGCATTTTTGAGGTAGATTAAGGTGATGGGAGACCAAATCCAATGTTTTGGGTTTGGACCGGGTTGAGTTTTGGTATCAGGTTGACGTAGACCTGGTATTGATTTTGGATTTTCTCGGGTCGGGTTGAAATCAGGTTAAAATTGAGATTTTGTGAAAAATAAAATCCAAACTTAGTTTTGAAATCGGGTCTGGTTGGGCAAGTTTAGACAGACTTAGTGACAAGTTGCGCCCTTATCGCCAATACTATGAATGAGGAAGGAGAAGGAAGTGGCAGCACGTGTGAATCATCGCCAACCTTAGTTGGCAGTGCCAAGAGGATGCAACTACTGATTTTTTGTAACTACCGAAAATGAGTAAGAAAATGAGGCAGCGTGGTAGGCAACATTTCTAAGGTAGATTATGGTGATCGGAGATCAAGTCTAATGTGACGACAGAGATTTCAGTGTTAGAAATCAGCGACGACCTTATTAGTCGACTTTGATCGTCAATAGGAAGGTTGACTGAAGGTGGTGCATTGAACTAGGTAGACGGCAAGTGATGGACAGCTCGGGTTGCATTAAGAAGGTGATGCACAGACTGTTATTTGTTGTAATGCGGTAAAATATTTTGGGCAGATTTGTTATGTTCATATCTTGTGCTGTCCAAATCTGATATGAGTGATCAAGAGTCGTTTTTCAAGTTTTGAGGTGTTTTGAATCATGTGGATGGTATTGATTGGCAAAATTATTTTATTTGAAAAACGACAAATAGAAAATCAACTCATCAAATAAGTCGACTCGTGGTTCAACTAAACTCTAAGGACATTTTAAACTTTTTGTTTACAAATAATAGCCATTAGTTGAGTTGTTTTTTGGGTGTAAAGCTCTAGGGTTTAAAGTGCAATGGGGAAAAGTAATAGGATTTGAAAAACAAATAAGCAAAACTTGTAGGTTAGAAAATAAATATGCAAAGTCGGAGGGACAAAAATGCAAAAAATCCAGAATTTACAAAACCAAGACCTCAATTGCAAGGCTACTTTTGTATATCTGAAATCTACGTGGTAATTAATAAATATGTTTGGAACTTTTTAAAATGAGTGAGTATATTCGAAATCATGGTCAAATACACATGGTTTACATTTAAAAATATTTGTAGTGAAAAGGTATGAAAGTGACAAAGTAGCGTGATAATTTCAAATGACTATAACTTTTAATCGAGAGGAGATATGTGGGTGACAACATAACAAACGAAAGTATTTTTTGAATCTATCAATGTGGCAACCTGGGTAAAATCCGGTTGAGTATGTTTTCGATGTCAAAATTTACTATTTTCAATTAATTTGGATCATTGGAATTTTACGCGATTTTATTTACTGTTTATAATAAATTATGTATTTTATTATTTTCGAGCAACATATTTTACTGTTTTTAGTAAGACATGCAACGTATGGATGATTAGTGTTTTAAGTGTGCATCGCCTCTTTTTTTTTCCCAATAAAAAAGTGTGTATGGACGGTTAGTGTAAGGTTTGCTTTTTTTTCTGTTTATAAATTTATAGTTTCTCTTGTAATTGGATAGACAACTTGAATTTATTTTTGAGATTTTTCTTATTTTTTGCGCTTAGTTTCAATGTTGAAATTTGATTATCTATGTTGAAGGCATAGTCTTCTATTATGCTTCTTTTCACTAGGGGTAGAAATTAGGGTGGGTCGACCCGTGACTCAGTTTTGACCCAATCCTTTTTAGCCAGGTAAAACCAACATATTTTTGACCCGGTATAGGAATGAGTCAGAAATTTTGACCCGAATTCAAAAATAAGGTCGAGTTAGGTCGACCATGTACCGACCTGAAGAGTCCGACCTGCCTCACATGTACTAATTTATTAAAAATTATAAGCCTATATTTAAATATTATTATCATTTTCTTTCAAATTTCTCACTTTTTTGTAATCAACTCTATCAACAATAGAAAAATTAATTTATTCAAAAAAAAATATAAGAATCAATAAAAAAAAAATTGTACATATATAACCCTTATGTGCAATTGTATATTAACCTATTTTAATAAATGTATACTATATTTTTAAATATTTTGTTTTCTTAATTATGTGTTTTTTAATAATTAGTGAAATATTGAAACATATAATATTTAAATTTAGTATAGACGTATATTTATGTTTGATAAGTATATAAATTTTGAAAATTATTTTATTTGACCCGTATTTTTTACCTGACCCGCTATCCCAAAACCAGTTCAATATCGACCCGAACTTTGTCCCGAGACCTAGTAGAAAAAAATAAGGGTCAAACCGATCTTGTCTCGACCCAATATAAAAATCAAAGTCAATCAAGATTTTTGAAACGTAGGGTTGGGGTTGGGCAAACCATGACCCGTCCCAATTCCCACGCCTACTTTTCACTCACGCTTTTCTCATTGCTTCAAAAATTTCCGCAAAACTCGGTTGGGTTTGACTCTTAGGTACATGCGTTTAATCTTACGTGATATGCAGTAAAAATACTAATCACATTTTTTAAGATAATTGTGGTGGGGTTTTTTACTTTCTCAACACATTTGTGGCAGGGGATGAAGCCATGCATGTTACGCTGTTTGCTGATTTTTATTTTATTTTTTATCTGTAGAGACGGTGTGAAGGGTTTATCTCGTAGGAGCATCTCTTGGTGTGGGCCAGGAAAATCACGAAATTAAGCCTTTCCTCTGACGTAGCAGTTGTATTTTTCGCCATCCTAGATGTGAAATAAAAACTGATGAACCAAATCTCAGTCCAATTAGTCAATGCACACCTCAATTGAGAGGAGATCGAAAAACTTTTCTCCGTCAAAAATTTCATACTTTCAAGTTTCCACTGCTCGCCTTTTTTTTTTTTTAAAAAAAATAAATTTTATGTTAATTTTTCATATTTACTTTTTTTTGAGCAAATTTTTCATATTTACTTGATTAGTCGTTAGAGTGTCATTATTTTCATCTTAGGGTTTATTTGATGATGAATAAAATTTTTGATGAAAAGTCTTGAAGAATAAAAGTTGTCAAATGATATGATATGATAGGGGTAACGGTGAATAGTAAATAAGATAAAGTTAAAATAAATAAGTTAGTTGTGTAGAAATGATTGGAAAGGAGGGTAGTTGTATAAGAAGATGTGAAAAAATAATTTAAAAATATGATAATAATGAAAAGTGAAAAGTTTTTGATTGAAAAATTTTTACTTAACATTTTTTATTAATTACCAAACACACTTTTAATTGAAAGTTGAAACCAATTAGTTTGGCTGAAGGGGTTTTGGATTCGCCGATTTGCACTTAGAATGCGGTTCCATGAAAAGTGAAAACCCGCCGTTTGCAATTGGACGCTTACATATTTTCACGTTTGTTGGCCGCCCATGATAAAAATTATTATTATTGTAAAACAGGTCAATGTTTTGGTCAATGCCAAACATTCAACCCATGAAAGGTCAGGTTTAATAAATTAAAACATTCAACATGTTGTAACCGATTGAATTATAGTTTGGAATCTTGGGAAGCAGTTGAAAAATCTTTTTTATTAGTATTTTATGCAACATGACACTTAATCTTACAATCTAACACATTCATCAATCTCATACTATTTTGAAAATTTTTTCCATAAACACTCACGTACAAGAGGAAACAGGCGAAACCTCCAACTCACGCGGAAATTATTGAATCCCTACTTTTCAAGGAAGACATTATAAAATGTCTCCCCACAAATGAAGGAAGACTGAAATACTTGCGGAGCAGTTGAGAATTAGTTAGCAAGAATCAAAAGAAATAAAAGGGCAGATGTGAAATGAGCTAAAGTGAGAAAAAATATGTGGATAAAAATGAAAAAATACTTAAATAGTTCAATCGTAGCAAAAGACGCGTAAAAATAAATGAGGATTATGTTAACTATTACATTTCCACTAATTGCTTAATGTCGAATGCTTTCCCATGTCAAATCATATCTAAATCATATGGTAAGTAGGGAAATTTTTTTTCCCCTTTCATTCGTTAATAATAGCATAAGTAACTAGAATTCTTGAATGTATGATTTTCTCGTACTTTTCCATTTTTGCTACACATTTTCATTGATTTCATAATAAAATGATAAATAAATATCATTTTACAACGAACGGTGCATATATTATATTTCCCCCCTACGAAATTAGTCGATTACCCATTAATTTTCCAAGCAGAACTGTTTTATTAGTTAGAAATACAACGAATTAAAGTTGGCTGTAATTAATTATGCATACCATCAAAATATATATAATTTAAAATGGTATCTGTCACTCTAAATTAGTATTATGCGATCAATTCATACCCTATTAGCTAGTTTATATTAAATCTCAATTTAATACGTGCATGAGTAGTGTGAGGTCTGGTAAAAACAATTCCTAGCTATTCCACCCCTGAAATATATCTCCGTCAGATGTCAAATCTCATCTAGCCCAGTTATGAAACATCCCCACCCTCTCCCACCACCCTCTTGATCTTCAAAATGGGCAAAGAAGGAGGAGATAGAATAATCGTGATATTTTATTATCAGAAAATTATCTATATAAAAAAAAATCTAATGAGTTGCAGTGTTATCAGAACCGGACCGGACCGGCCGGTTCAACCAGTTGAACCGGTCCTGGAACCGGTTCAAATATAGCCGGTCCTGGTCAATTACATTAAACCGCTCCAACCGCGGTCGAACTGATTTTGTAAACAAACTTGATTCACCCGGTTCGGTAAAGAGATAAACAGAACCCTCCCCAAAGAAAATGCCGCCAAAGCTAGCACGCATTTTCAAATTTCCCCCCAAATCAATTCATGATTTCATTTGTCCCTCCAGCCCTCTTTCATTTTCGTTTTTCAATAGCAGCATTGAGCAGATAGCAGAACAGCCACCTCAAATTGATTCACCTATCCCTCTAGCTCTTCTCCATTTTTAGATTTCCCCTTTTCACAAAATCGATCCACGATTTCACCTGCTTGTCCAGCCCTCCTTCATTTTTTATTTTCCGTTAGCATCAATGAGCATGGCAGCAAACGTAGCAACCCCAAATTGATTCACTTGCCCGTCCGGCACCTACAAGGCTGCAAGCACAATCGCAATACAGCAGCATGGTCTCGGCAGCATATTGGCTTCTCCTTCCCCGGCAACACTTGACAACAGCCATCAACGCCGCACAACTTCTCCTCCTCTAGTCCTGATCCATGGCTTCTTCTGTATAACTACTTTGTCCAACTTGCTTCCCCCTTCGATTTTTCCTCTTTTCTAGTTTTCTTGTTTCGTCCAGACTATTTCTCCCCTACTATTATTCTTCGTCCCTTGCAGCGGTGCCTCATCATCCCCAAAAGAGGTGCAGCCCTGCTTCGTCATCCCCTGCAGAGGTTTATATGATGCCTGGTTTCTATTTTTTATTTTGTGCATCTTAACAGAATACAAAAAGGATGACGAACTTAGTTCATTTAACAAAAAGGATGCCTCTCTCTCGTTTTTCCCCGCACTCTGGTTTGGTGGTTTTCCCTTCGCCCGCCGCCTGTTCCCCCTTCGCCATCGCGCACCTCCTCTCTGGTTTGCTTCTTCCTCGACCTCGATCTCTCATGCTCGCTGTCATCGACCTCACCTCGCAGCGTGTGCTCGGCGCCTCGTCTCGCCCGCCGTTGTGGCTGCCTCTTCTCGTCGCGCACGCCGTCGCACCGCCGCCTCCTCTTCGCACCCGCTGCATGACCTGCACCTCGTCGCTCCGCCTTGCTACCTACGGCCTAGCCGTCGCGCCCGCCGCCGCCGCCTCCTCATCGCGCCCGTCTCGCCGATCAACAGCAAAACAGCAAACCCATATTATTTATTTATTTAGCCATTTTTATTATTTTATTTAGATTACATTACATCATTAATAATTTAATACATAATTTTTTTGCCTAATTTTGACATTTTGTGCGTGCAGCTCATGTAATTAATATCACTCTTATAATTAATTGTATAGTATAAAATTCTTTACATAATTAATGTAGAAAATAAAAATTATAATATAATTAATAAAATATTATAATTATATTTTAGGTGAATTTCTTAGTATCTAGGATGATATATGTGAAATATGAAAATTTATTTTTAATATTTTATTTATTTCATAAAATTTGAGTGCTCATTAAATGTTGTTAGATGTTGTTAGACGCTGTTAGATTAAGGTGAATATCATTAAATCATAATATTTGAATTTTAAGATCTATAATTAAGGTATAAATAACCTTATAAGGAGCTGATGATTATATTACAAGTGTTAAATTAGAATTAACTTATTAATATCAAAAGTTAGATACTGTTAGATGTCGTTAAATCCGGTTAGATGTTGTTAGATGCCGTTAAATGTCGTTAGACGCTGTTAGAAGCTATTAAATAAGGTAGATTTCATTAAATCTTACCATCTGGGTTTTAAATTCTATAATTAAGGGTCTGTTTGGTTCGCAACCAAACTTTTTGACGTGTTTTGGAGAAAAAACACGTCACTCAGCAGCCCATTAGGACAGCGTAATTATGTCCGGTGCATTAACTCAGTCAAAGGTCGCTCTCCGAGTTAGTGCGCGATCGTTTTGCCAAGCAGGAGCACCGTGATTGCTGAAGCGCCGTGATTTCAGAGTTGACGTACGACCTCTGAAAACCCACAGCAGAATATTTTCACATGCAACCGCAAACTTCCACGCAATTGGTACCAACGCATCATAATACATGGGAGCATCGCCAAAAAAATAGCAACAGAGCTAACTTCCGTTGCAAATGAGTCATAATGCAACGATTATAGACTCGGTGCTGTTAATCAAAAATGACATCACATCTGCATACGATTACATTCTCGATATTACTTTTTTTTTGCTCTAACCTATAGTTCTTAGATAGCAATGAAATATATCGTTCGAAATAAATTCAAGTAATAATAATTACTCGTTCAACAATTTCAATAGCAATTAAAAAATCCATGGCATCCGTACTTTCGTAATTCGACAAAGTAGCATGCAGCATCATCAATTCAGACAAAATCCATACATTCATCCAATCTTCCAACCAAATGCTCGTTTCCATCACGTCTTCTTTTGGCTATGAAAATCATCACGTCTTCTTCCCTCAGAATCAAACGAGTCCCGAGAAATCTTTTTCTTACCTGATAATCTGTTGCAAAAAGTTGCAATTTGTAGCTAAAAATTTTTAAAAAAAATTTATTGTCTAAAAGTTTGTTGCATTTGTGCTGTGACAACCCAATAGGAACATTTTAATGCAAGCTTTTGTTCCGGAGTCTTTTATGAAATTTTATTTTTGAATGTTACCCCTTGCATTCTGAATATTTTGATGGTTGATAAAAAAACTATTTCATCTATTTCGTTTAGCATTTATTTATAATATTTTAGAAACTTTTTTATTTATCCGGTTCTTATGTGCATGAGCTTCATTTACAAATGTATAAAATCAATGTCATAAATTATTTAAACTTAAATATCAATTTTGAAAATTGTATTGTAAACATTTAAACAATCTCAAATATTATTTCTATATAAGTAAATGATTTTATAAAATATTATTATATTTTAATAAAATGTATATAAATTTAAGCATTTTTTCAAGTTTACATATGAATAGACATATTTTGAGCAAATATGGCCAATGCATAAAGACCCACCGTCATTATAGTATTGGTTCGAGCATTGCAAGCTTAAACTGTAATCTGATTATCGGCGTTTGTCATGTCATTAAAAAAAAATAAAGTGACTAATATTTTTCAAGCATTAGCCATTGAGATTTAAAACTAACATATGTAAGGCTTAGTTCGGCCACAGATTCTTTTACGGAATTTGTGAATTCCACTTAGGAAGCAAAATAAATCTATTTTCCACAAACTGCTGGTATTTTCGCCATTTCCTATTAAAAATAAGTACGCTCAAACAAGCCTTAAGTCTTCAAATCGTCCATAAATTTAGAAATGAATAAAGTAGATGATTCAATTAATTTTAATTCGTGTACATATTCGTGTAAAATTATTTTCAATAAAACTTCAATTACAAATTTATATAAATGATAAAGATAATGTGGAATTTATAAAAAAGTACTCTGTTAAAAGCAACCCAAATTGTTGAACCAAGATCGGATTTTTAACGATTAGTTTTGGCGTATGAGTGTCAGAAAATTTGTCGAGATTTTCAAAGTATCATCTTAGGTAAAGCCAATTTACGTAAAGGTTTTGAAAATCCGTATCAGCAAGCATGGACGAAGGGGAGTGAACATGAAGCCAGGAAGCCACACATGTTTAAAGCTCAGGGAAGGGAATGTAATGTGATCAAAGAGAAAGATGTGAGCTGATGCTGATTTTCGGGTTTAACAATTTTGTCTTTGGCCTGAATTAATTGGGTCCAAAAACCAGTTTTCTACTCCGATAATACTTCAGATCAGAGTGAAAATAGTACAAATCACCACCACCTACCAATC
>JAXCLR010000073.1:9439169-9449485 GCA_035584095.1 Annona squamosa
GATAAATATTTTCCCCCCTCGGCCAAATTCTCGCTCCCTAAATCCCGCGTGTAATTTTATTTCCCACCCCTCTTAAAGAGCCTGTGCCTTAATTTCTATCTGGTGCTTTGCAGCCCTGTGGCCCTGTCTTTCTTCGTCCCTCGACCTCGCAGCCCTTGGTGCCCTGAACTCCCTTACCCATTTGCTACTAAGAATCCTCCCCTTCAGATTCTCCAGCCTCCTCGCAGCCCCTTATTATTTCTCCTCCACCCTCCTCGTAGCCCTTTATTATTTCTCCTCCCTTATCTTTCTTCTCCGCCCTCGGCCTCACAGCCCCGTTAATACTGTCGGCGGTCCCTTGTCAGTCGAGCCCGGAGGTCCTCGAGACTAAGCCCTCTCGTTTTGCCTTCTTCTCCGGCACCTGCGACGAGCCATCCAACCCATTCGTGCTCTGCGACGCCCCTAAACAGCTGGTGCGAGCTTTCCAGGTCTCACCCCCCTTTCTCTCCTAATCTCTATCTCCTTCTCTCCTTTCTCAGACGTTGATTTCTCTAACTTTGATCTTGCTTTTCTTAGATCTCCGGTCACTCCTTCACCAAGTGACTGCTGCTATCCAACTCGCCACTGACAGATATAATTTTGCCTGTTTTGAAGTTTCTCCTGTGATGTTTTAAGAAGTAAAATTAGTGATAGATATAAATGAGTTAGAGTTCAGGTTTTTTAAATGGGTTAATAAAGTGATCAGGTTGAGATATTTTTAAAAAGTTAAGATTAAATTAGGCTCCATTGATTTTTTAACACCCGTAGCTAAAACTCCGCAGTGTAAGATCTCGCATGGGCCAAAGTTCGCGCTCATGGCATCATCAAAAATCCAAAAAAAAAAATCCGACACAGATGGTCATATGATTTGCCTGGTCATCTAGACTAGAAGAAGACAAGCAAATCAAGACTTGATATTAAAAAAATTGCACAATCTCGTCTGAAAAAATCTGCCATATCCAAAAGAAAATCAATTGCGGATGGTGAATGTTTTAGGTGCAGATGCTGACAAAACTTTTTGAAATGGAAGAAAATCTGGAACAAATCGTGGAGCTGAAATGGGTAAGCTGCTAAAATGTAAATGGCAAAAATAATTTCTTCATCCAATAATCTACGATTATCATGGAAAGAAGATGCAAAACGAACGGCCAAATGTCTTCAATGCTGCCAAGATCAAAGCTGCGGTATTGATAACAACAACAAAATGCAGTGACGGATCCAACTCGTGGAGTGATCGGCCAGTGATGAGAAGCTAGAGGGAGGATGGGAGAGGAGAAGATATGGAGGAAAAGAGACGTGTGACTGTGTGAGGGATGGAACTGAAGCAGGCATGATACCCGCTTGACGGAGGCCTGCCTACAAAAATTCAGTCACATTAATTACACTTCTGGGTGCTGCATTTTTTAATCTGATTGGATGGCTAAAAACATGCCCGCGCAATCCAATGGTGAATAGGCTTGGTGGAAGATATCACCCAGCTTTGACCGGGCGAAGAAGATCACACTTGTATATATAAATTTGAATCGAAATCTTTTATACCCGGGCGTAAAAGTATGGGGATTTCGACGGAACCGTTCAATTCAGCGATGATAATCTAAATCGTCGTGATAAACAAATTCAAAGTCAAACCTTGTAGGCCATTAAATACATACGATATTTGTCGGCAAGCCCTTCCGTCAAGGAGAGTGTTTTTCAAACCAGCCCCCCTCTTCATGCTTTTGCTCATCTTTCTATCCCGTTCTCCCGCTTCATCCGACGGAAACATACTACCAGTCGGTCGTGCCTTCTCTTTGCCACCACAACAGGATTTCTTTTTTCTAGCTACGGATTACATAAAACAGTGGCCTAAAAAATTTCAACCAAATTGGGTTATCTATTTAAGGTTTGAACGAAATTAAGTAAATGAGATATTAGTCATTTCAAGCAAAAATTAAGTGTTAAAAATTCACGTTAGTGGAGACTAAAATTATATATTTTGAAAACTTAAACGTTATATGCTGCAAATATAAAACTTTAAGTAAAAAACTGTGACTTTCAAGAAGTTGAGGTACCTATATTCAAATTCCCCTTTAAATTCCTGCTATGGAACTTCTAACTACTAAAAAAGCATGTGCTCGTAGAATCCAGACTTCGCAGTTGCATGTGATGACTGGGGTCTTTTCCTGGGGTCTTTTGCATTTTAGACTCTCTAAGTTTGTGTATTTGCTTATTAAACCTAGAAGTTTACATATTTACTTTTTGAACCCTCTAAATTTCATTCTTTTGCATTTTAAACCCTATACATGATGGGCTAAACTTAGCAGCAAGGTTTAAAAAGCAAAATAATAAAACTTAGAGGGTTCAAAAGGCAAATCGTAAACTTCGAGGTTTAAAAAGCAAATACACAAATTTAAAGGGGTCCAAAATGCAAAAAACCCGTGATAACTACCATTCCCCCTATTGATGGGGAGTTGATTTCATACACCCAAGTGTACTAAGTTTCGATGCACTTCGGGTGCAAATACTTATTTTTTCAATATTTTCTTTTGAAAAGTTTTTTACAAGATTATTAATCTAAATATATTTAACATGTGTATTAATTTTTACACTTTTTTGAAATTTTTAGATATTTGTTTTTGATTTTTTAAAATCAGTGGCATTTTAGTAATTTAAAATTATTAAAAATGCCACTAATTTTAAAAATTAAAAAATATTTAAAAATATCTAAAATGATAAAAATTTATATCTATGTTAAATACATTAAGATTAATAATTTTATAAAAAAAATTTCAAAAAAATATAAAAATAAGTTAAATATACCCGGGTGCAAGAAATCAGTTTCTTAATTTGATGCTCGCTTTCATGTTCGCTTGATTCTTTGCATCCCAGTTGCATAATAATCGTTTCTTCGCGGCTTTTGATTGTCTAACATGAAAAATGACTTCGGTTAGATAATCCAAGCCAACCCCAAGTTAAGAGTTTTAACGCGAACATACTTTAGTCACTTTTACCGGTTCATTTGTAGGCTACTTAGGTTAGTAATCATGTAACCCTCTTAATTTTAAGATTTCGATTATTGATAGAAAATTCAATTCGTTTATTATATTTAACATTATTTGTTTATTTAGGAGACAAAACTTTATCCCAATGAAGTATGTTTATAGGCCACATTTGTTGACATATATATATATATATATTCGTGTGTAAATTATGAAAAAACTTAAATGCACTTACACATGTGTTAGAATATAATAATAGTCTATAGAATCATTTATCCATGTAGAAATGATATTTTAGAGGTTTAAATATTAAAAATACAATTTTAAAATTAATATTTAGTGTTAAACCATTTTATTTCGTTGATTTTCAATGGGCTTATGCACAGTGATTTACTATAAATGATGTTAAATATAATGGATTAAGCAAATTTTTCATTATCCATCAAGATTTTAAATATGAGGGGAGTTATATAGAAAAGAGGTTTTATAGAAGCATGACTGTATATACATATATATATATATATAAATGATAAAATTTAACATATAAATTAAATACACTAAGATTAACTGTTTTATAAAAAATTCAAAAAAATCGATTTTGCACTCAGATGCATTGAACTCATTTTTGTTTTTGATGTAAGTGTGTGTATATATACACTTATCTCTATTAATTATTAGTGTAGGTATAAGTTCGGCGCTTTTGATTGTCTAACATGAAAAATGACTTCGGTTAGATTATCCAAGCCAACCCCAAGTTAAGAGTTTTAACGCGAATATACTTTAGTCACTTTTACCGGTTCATTTGTAGGCTACTTAGGTTAGTAATCGAGCGTTGCATGTCTGATTGCGAGGCGGAAGTTCCACACAAATGGATGTTACATACACTTGCAATTTTACCACTGTATTTTGAAAGGATTTAAGTAAACGAGTGGTTTCTCTGACTATTAAAGTGGGAAGATACACCAAAAGACCAAAGCAACGTGTAAGAAAGGGACGACCAAATCAAAGTGAGCATTTTTCTTCTCTTCTCTCTCTGGATTTTGCATCCCGATTGCATTTCCTTTTTCTCCTCCCACTTTCTCTTTCTGCTCCCTTCTCATTCTATTGTCTTCCTTCTGTCACTCCCGTTCGGGATCTCTCCTTTTTTCTTTGTTCTAGAATGGGAGGGGTGTTTGGCTTCTTCTTATTGTCTTTCTTCTCTTGTACAGCACTAGCTCTTTCTTTAGATCCACACTTCATAGCCTTTTGGCGATGCCTGCCGAATTAAAATTTTTAAAACTGGAGAGTAACAGGTGTGGCCATTTCCCATGATTGCTACAAATTCTTTTTAAAATGCTTTCTTCTTCTTCCACTCTATCTTTCCTCGTCCTTTTCTTCCTTCTATCGCACCTTTCTCTTGATCATATTTTGAACCTCGATCATTATTCTTCGGTTAGAATATGCGTTGTCCAAATCTATATATTTTGCAATATTACAAGGGGTCTGGTCTTAGTAGAAACGCTTATTAGTACGGGCATTATGTTTATTGGTCTAGATTTCTTGTTCTTTATGAAACTACGGACTTAAGTGTATTTAATTCATATTCAATTTCACAAAATTTGGATATATTATATATATTTTAAATTTCAAAAATTAACGGTTTAAGTGTTATTTGAGAATTTTACCTCCAAACTATTAATTTTTTGAAATGTAGAAAAATAAATATACATATCTAGAAATTATAAAATTATCATATATATTTGAGCCCATAGTTCTGCTATAAAGATTAAAAAAAATATATGTACATGTGTGCGGACTAGGAGAGCACGTATTAGCTCGGCTATGAGGATCAAAATCCTATTACGAAAATGGTCTATTTCGCATATATTCAACATATAAAATCATAATCTAGAAAATGTAAATTTACGAGATTTATTTTATAAATAATACGTTGTGACTTTTAACTTCCAAAGACATGGTAAATTTGTAAAGAGAATTGAATTTAATCAGTTCTGTGGATGTTGTCCATTTTTCCTTTTTCTCGATTTTATAAGTTTCAGGTGGAAGTAGAAATCCTGAAAAAACGAGGAGAATCCTGATCATTATAGGTATTGTTTCTTATATTCTTAATTATTTTCGAGTGGAAAAGTTACTGCTTTCAGGTTTCTGCAATTTGTTTCGCTTCTCTAATGCAAGAGCCAACACTTTTTAACTCCCCACCTCGACATCGAATTGTCTATGCATACATGGCCTTTCCATTTTACGTGAATGGATGTGTGTCTTGGGCCTATCCACGAGCCTACGAATCGATTTTTGTATGA
Organism: Annona squamosa; assembly: GCA_035584095.1. Lineage (NCBI taxonomy): Eukaryota > Viridiplantae > Streptophyta > Magnoliopsida > Magnoliales > Annonaceae > Annona > Annona squamosa. The sequence continues at coordinate 9,444,466 of JAXCLR010000073.1, forward strand.
ACCGGGGATATTATTATATGCACCGGGATGTACTTAGCTTAAGTGCTCTCAGATATATTTAATTAATTTTTTTAAATTTTTTCATAAAACTGTATTTAATTATTATATGCACCCAGATGGTTATATAAGTGTATTTAACATTTATATCAATTTTTATTATTTTTAGAGTTTTCTGAATATCTAAAAATGATAAACTTGATATAAATGTTAAATACATTTAGATTAATGTTTGTATAAAAAATTTCAAAAAAAAATTAAAACATAGATATTTGCACAGGGTTGCAATGCACCCGAGTGCATCAGATTGCAATCCATAGACAAGATAGGTCATTGGTGATTTTTTTTAGAAGAGGTTGAATGCACCCGAGTGCACTTAGCTCTGGTGTACCCGTGAACTTGGGTGCATTTAAATTATTTTTAAAAATATTTTGATTTTTTTTACAATTATTAATCTAAGTGGATTTAAATATATATATATATATATATATCAAAATTTACCATTTTTAATAACTTAATGATTGTATAAAAATTTCAAAAAAATAAAAAAAATGAGTTTCTTTTTTGTTTTTACTTATGCTAATTGAAGCAGGGTGTTGGATGGAAATTTCTGATAGGTTTCTCCTGGGATGGAAGGCATAGTGCCAAGCCGCATCCACCATCTTGTATTAGTTAAAGCAATGTGTTGGATGGAAATATTTAAAAGGTTTTTCCTAGGATGGAAGGCTAGCATTGTGTCAAGTCGCGTCTACCATCCGTTGGCCAGCATGGACTTTATAGACTATAGCAATTTGTTGGTGAGCATGGGCTGCAGAAAATACACAGATTGATACTTTAATAATAATAACAATAAAATACTGTTTCCCCTCAGTAATCTGTCTCTCCTCTCTTTCAAAGACCAGATGAGACGTCGTCCAGGGTGTACTATGTGAGATTGACATTGTGTGTACATGAGTAGGGTGTACTATGTGAGATTGACATTGTGTATACATGAGTAGAGTCCTAGCTTCAAGTATGAAAGTAAACAACAATTTTCATGCAATAGAAAAAATGTAAGTAAGGATTTTATCTTTTGGATTAAAATGTTACTTGAAGTTAGATCTACCAAGATCATTAATTAAGAGGCATGATCCCCTCCGGCTAGCCGCAGTTGAGCCCTAATTGTGTATGATCATTTAACATATTTTTTATTTTTAAAATTTTTATAAACATGTTAATCTATGTATATTTTATTTATAATCCAAGTTTTATTATTTTTTATACATTTATATATTTTTTATTTTTTAAACAAAAGAATATTTTAGTTACTTCATAGGTGAGAAATTACCATGATGTTGTTTAGCAATAAATATATGTAAACATATTAAATAAGGTTAAATTTTGTTTTATAGGTTAAATATGCTTTTTTATGAAAATAGACTAAATGCACTTAGATAAACATATTTATAAAAAACTAAAATATATATTATTTGTGGTATGATCAATTGTCTTTAACTAATTGGCCACTAAGATCAAGTTTACCACCATTTAGAAACACTTTTTAGCATCACTTTATTAATGTGGATCATAAAACTTGGTCAAAGATTTTTAAGGTCTATCTTTATTGTTTGATCTATCAGCTATAAAGATGATGCAGGGTACGGTCTGGAAACCTTTATAGGCTGGATAATTTGAGCATCGATCTTTAAAATGACTTAAATACTCCTGTATTTAAAAATCCAAAATAAATATATATAGATACTCAAAAATGGTAAAACTTAGTATATAGATTAAATATAACTAGATTAACATGTTTATAAAAATATTTTTCAAAAAAAACAAAAAATATATTTTTTGACCAGTCGGAAATCACCGGATTTCCAACTGGCCGGTATTGTGCAGTTTAGGTAGTCCAAAATTAATGATGAATAATTTATCACACCATTTTGAGTTAAGAGATAGATAAATAGACACATCCCATTGCAGGGGGGTGGGGGCGGGTTCAAATTATCCATCTATGATGTTTTTTCTGCCAGCTTTTTGTATCCAGAGTGTGTAGAGCTGGATAAGTGTCTAAGCGTTTCCTTCCTCTTATGTTCAAATATCCAAGGATGCATCAGTTAGTCTGAATGACCACACTCTCATTGTTTGCTTCTAAGTTACCTAACTTTTATGCATCGTTTGTCGCTTTTAGGTTGTTGCTAGTGACCATTAGAACAGAAATGACAACATTTTGTTTCTAATGGGATACACTACAAAGCGTCAGTAATAAATGAGCCATTAAATTTTGTTGCCCATAAGATGGTTTGCTACAATTCTTGCATGTATTGAGGTCAACTTCTTAGTTTATTTTCCTATATCTTCATGTGTCACAATAGGACTTGCATCTTTCCTTTTTGCTTGTCTCTCCTACCTTTGCACCAAAGTCTCTCCTAAAAATCCTATCTCCTTCTCGAAGAGAAAGGTAAAAGATGTCCAGAATGTGAAGGAATTCCTAAAGAATTATGAGTCACTCATTCCAAGAAAATATCCATATTCCGAGCTAAAGAACATAACCAATTCTTTTTGAGAAAAATTAGGCCAAGGAGGATACAACAGTGTGTTCAAAGGCAAGCTCTCTAATGGTTTCTTGGTGCTGTGAAGGTGTTGGATCAGTCCAAAGGCATCGAAGAAGAATTCATCAATGAGGTTGTCAGCATTGGCAGAACTTACCATGTCAACATTGTTGCACTTCTAGGATTCTATTCCCAAGGCTTTAAAAGAGCTCTTGTCTATGAGTTCATGCGCAATGGCTCAATTGAGGAATTCATTTATTCAAGGAAAAACCACCATCTTGGATGGCAAAAAATATGTGAGATTGCACTTGGCATTGCACGTGGGCTAGAGTACCTCCACCGTGGTTGTCACATTCGCATTTTGCACTTCGATATAAAACCACATAACATTCTCCTAGACAAGGAGTTCTGCCCCAAGATCTCATATTTTGGCCTTGCAAAGTTATGCCCATCAAAGGAGAGCACTGTATCGTTGTTGGGTGCTAGAGGACCATCGGCTACATTGCGCCAGAGGTCTACTGCCGGAACTTTGGAGGAGTTTCGTTCAAGTCTGATTTTTACAACTACGGAATGATGGTGCTAAAAATGGTAGGAGGATGGAGGAATTTCAACCCAGAAGCTGAAAACACAAGCAAAATCTACTTTCTATACTGGATATACATGCATCTTGATATGCATGGAGATTTGGGGTTGCATGATATACAGGCGGAAGCAGAAGAAGAAATTACAGGGAAGATGATTTTGGTCGGGTTATGGTGAATACAGACAGATCCCAGGGATCGTTCTTCTATGGGACCATTTCTGTATTCTCGGACAAAGCCGCGTGAAAATATGATAGAAACTGCTCCTTGAACAAAGCTTTCAAAACAAAACGGGCATGGCCCCATCATCCGAAATTTCCAGGTTGAAATCGTATTTTTAGTCCAAAATCTGTATTTGGAAAAAAGACAGGAGAAATTTCTCTTTAGACTAAAGATAGCGATTCAGGTCGGTGGGTAGAGAAGGAGATCAAAGTGGTCGTCATGACAGTAAAATTGTAGAAGAGAATTGTAGTAATTAGAAACCGCTGTTTTGTTTTGTGTCCTGGTTAATGAGTTTGTTTTCCACAATTGTTTAATATCCAATGCCAAAAGCCTAGAACCCACGAAACACACCAACCTATTTCGTCTATTCGTTTCTGAGTCTTCGTCAAAAAGATAAGAGCAGTGAACTTCCAAGAAATAGCCCACTGTCTATTTGTTAAGCGCACCGTCTCGCACTGTCTCTACCACTTTATCTTCGTCCGCAATCGGGGCATGAAAATTTCTACACATGCACGTAAGTAGTGCATATGCGGCATGAGGAAGAAGACTCTCACACCATGTTCGAATCTCAATGATTTCATTCATCCGCCGCAATGTCGTTGTCCTTCCAAGTCTTCCTCATGGTAATCTCCACCCCAAGGTTTTCATTCTCTATCGACGAGGCTTCCTGCGCTCCTACTCCATTCAGATGTGGGCACGTCGCCAACGTCAGCTACCCCTTTTGGTCATCCGGCCGCCCACGCGAGTGCAGCTATCCGGGATTCGATCTCATCTGTGAAGGTGGCGTCCCGCAAATTGTAATCGGGTCCCATCCGTATGAGGTCAACGGCATCGACTACGAAAACCAACTATTAGGTCACGGTATTGCGGATCTACATGTCTCAAACGATCCCTACAACTCGATGAAGGAGGCTTTTGTCACAGCCAGAGTCCACCTTGAGACATTCCGACTCTTACAGGAAGGAAGCATGCAACGATTTCTTGTCGAGGACGGGCAGGAGCGATGCTGGATTTCGACAGCGATTTCTCGACGACAATTTTGATAGCGAGAGCATCAATTTTGACAATTTCGACAACGCCCATCATCGACGAGAAATTGTTGGCGACATCAATTTCAACAACGCCCATCATCGATAACAGGTGGCAGAGCATCAATTTGGACATTAGCAATCCCCACGAAGACGCAAAGAACCTCATGCTAGGCGGTTGACAAATGATCGCCTAACTCCACAGGTTCCAAGAATGTGACAAGTTCTTGAGCTACAAGGTCAGGTCCCGATACCCCCTCCTTTGATCCGAAGCAGCCGAAGCTACCGATTGCTAAGGTGATTATGATCGAGCAAGCTGAGAAGGCAATTCGAGAGGGAGTGAAGGAACTCTCTGACTTTCAATCCAAGGTAGAGAGGTTGAATTGGAAGCCGGATGAGATGTGCAGAGCATTCCAATTCTTGTCGATCGGCACATTTGACTACTTTATATCTCTGTGACTTACGGGTGGTTCCAAAAGATGCAATGCTTCGATAGCCTTGGCAATTTGCAAGGTGAAGCGGACTCACTGAGACCACCCGAGTGGGTTTTTTTGAGGGCCAACCCATGGGAAGCGCTTCCCCCGTTTTTCTCAGGGGAAGCGTCATCTCTACCATTGATTTCTGGTGGATGGTTGGGATTAGCTTGGGCATATCGGTA